>BRDA01016465.1:0-12110 GCA_036984385.1 Crenuchus spilurus | reverse complement strand
ACCAGGAGCATAGCTCCAGATGGTATCGCTCTTAGATTCAAAGGTTCTCTCAAGCTTCTCCACCACGGCAAGGTAGCGATCTCAGGAGAAGTAATTGCTATTACATATACATTTAGTGTAAAATGGCTCTTACATTAATAACATGTTTTCATTTTCAAGGGGCATATGCAACTAAAACAGGTAGCCAGTACATCCCTCAAAAAATTCAACCTTACCATTTTAATATAATATTATAGTCATTATGGCTTTTAGAAAAAAAATATTTTGGGGGTGGGGGTTGGGTAGTTTTGTCATTTGTTTTTCTTACATTACTTTTACTTTTATACTTTAAGTAGTTTTGAAACCAGTACTTCTGTAATTTTACTTGAGTAAAAAGCTTAAGTTGATACTTTAACTTCTATAAAAGTATTTTTAAACCCTAATATCTATACTTCTACCTGAGTAATGAATGTGAATACTTTTGACACCTTTTTTTAGTATAGAACTGTGTTCTCTGTTCCATCAAATACTTTTGGGATGAGATGGAGATAAGGTGGGGTGATGATCATTCAGCATCCTGACCTCAGTAACACTCTAGAAGAGAAGAAGGTTCATTCTTGTCTTGTTCTATATTGTAGATGTACAATGAACATGTTCCTGAAGAGGACTTGTACCATAAAGAGAATAAAAACACAATAAGCAAACGAGAATGCTCTTCTCATATATTGAGCGCCTCCCAACAGCATAACAGTGGTGCCCAATGGGGCATTGATGCCAGAGGGCAACAATGATTCTAGTGTGTGTTACAGAGTAACTGACACACCACAGTGGACCAGTTAACCTTAGGAGCAATGAGGAAATTGTAATGGATCACCATTGACTGAACACTGTTATGTCTAGACCTGTGAAGCAGAAATACGGTAAAAATTGTCATAATATTTTGATATGAGGGTGTATGTGTGTTCATCCCTAATTCATTGTTGAAGAGTTTGATTTGGAATGATTTGGAATTTCTGAGATGTTTCCACCCACTACATGGTACTGATTGACCAGAAGCAGAGACCCTAACAATCTTCCTCACCCTGATGCATCTCCTGTAGTGACTCTTGTGCCTGTGCAGGTACCATGTGTCAGATTCTCATATATAAGGCATGAGTCCTTCATAGCCAGCCAGAGGCTCAAAGGCTTTTTCACTGGCCCTGAGGAAAACCCAAGAAAAAGAAACATCCTTAGGAACGAGTAGTAGCACTTACATTTTGTGTGGATTTTTAGAGAATCAATCCCCTCCAAGCTGTGAACAGAAGAGTTTAAGTAACACTTGAGCAGTTGAACTTCTTTTATTGTAGACCAAATGTCAGAGGACAATTACAGCTAGCGTGGCTTCTCCCCTGACAGTCTCTCTACTTTTCCAATCTTCCATTCTGTTTCCTATCCTCTCAACAGTTCTCCAATGTAACATGAAAAAAAATTGTGTTAATTTCAGAAAGTTACAGTTATATTTGTTGACATATTTCAAGCTTTTTATTTTATTTTAATGTTGACCAGTATGGCTTATAAATCATGAAAATCAGAAATCCAGAACCTCAAATTATTCAAATATTTCACTTGGAGTTGAATTGCTGTTCATACAGCATAAAATAACTGACTTTATGTATAATGAACAAGAGTTTACCCTTTTTTAAATTAAATTATGAATGAATTTTTATGCAAATTTTTGAAGATGCAATCATTTGAGATTCTGAATTTCAGATTTTCATGAGCTCTGAGTTTTACCAGGTGTTTCAGTTTCATTGTCTAACCCCTGTATATATATATAGCTTGTTTTTTTTAGTAACTGTCTGCCTGGGGAAGTTGGATTTAAAGATGCACAGAAATGTTCCTACATTCATTTTACCAACCTGAATGTTTGTGTCACGTGATAATATGATAACAGATAATATGTACCTGTAGCTGCGATTATAATCACTCCTTTAATAAGCCAAAATTGTTCTTTAATAAATCTGTTTAATAAGCCAGTATCTTGTCTTTCTTATGGAATTTGATTTTAGTTTGTCTTTCCTGTACATAATGCTCTCCCAGGTAGTGTATTGAGTGGAAGACTTACCATCCAAAATATTATTAACTCTTCAAAAGCTTTTTGCTTTGTGATTGTGCTTTTGGTGTTTCTGCACAATGAAAGACTAAATACGGCTAGTAGCAGCAGCCAAAAACCTTTACTTTCCATCATGAGACATCTGATTTATATCCAAACAGGACTAAATTTATCAGACAAGCTCTGAGTTAAGCCTGGCTCACACTACAGGATAATCAGGCTGATTTGCTCCTTCCAACAATCACAACAGGTCTCCCAATTTCAGGGTGATCATAACCAATTATCTTCCCAGATTATCCTTTAGTGTGAGGTGTCTCCAATCTTTACTCCTCTGATCTTCTTCCAGTGCAGTCAGGCTGCAGCCAACTGTAAATTGTAAATATAAAACACTCAATATTTACGACTCCTGTAGTGTGAGGTGGACACAAATTCTCTGGTGCAAATCCACGTTGACGTCATACCGGAAAGACCATCAACCAATGAGAGTGGAGCTGCCATTTATTTGCACAGGAGAAGTTAAAACAGAATTGCCAATGAGGTGGACTTGTGGAGATGGGGCAACAGAAGGAATGTCTTTATGTGTACTGTTATGGTTTCATCCACATCCTTTTCTTTTTCATTACTTTTTTTCTGAGCAGATGGTACTCACATCTTGCACTGCAATAGTTTCACTGTCTTCCACCATGTTTGTTTACATCTAGTTTGTGAGAAATTTTTAGACTTGACTACTGCAACTCCCTCCTCACTGGTCTCTCTATGTGCAGCATTAGGCCACTGCAAATGATCCAGAATGCAGCAGCATGGCTTATCTTCAATGTTCTGAAGTTCAGTCATGTAACTCCTCTGCTGCGCTCTGCCTGTAGCTGCCAGTATGAGATTCAAAACACTGATGTTGGCCTACAAAACCCAGAAAGGATCAGCTCCTTCATACTTGATGACAATGGTCAAAATTCGATCTGTACCAAGAGCCCTTCAAGCTTCAATCACAGCTCAGCTTAGTCCACCATCCTTCAAGAAGCATGGAAGTCAAGCATCTGGACTTTTCTCTGCCCTCACACCTAAAAGGTGGAATGAACTTTCCCTGTGTGTCCAAATGGCAGAATTGATTAAGATCTTCAAACGATGACTGAACATTTATCTCTTTCAAGAGTACTTATGTACTTATTAAAGGCTTCTGATTGTACTCATATTGTTATTGATTTGACATTGAACATTGATTGAGAAATGAATGTTGAGTATTGTGTATCTAGTAGGGTTGAGCCAGATACTCATTTCTGACACAGTATCACACAAAGTATCTGGTACAGATAAAGCAATAAAGAGAATGAGCATGATGAAGTAAAACTCGTCAATATCTGTGCTCGTGCTGAAAGAAAATCCTCATTGGGTAACTGACTGCCTTCTTGATCTGTGATTGGCCAGTCACATAGAGCACCTGCCCCTCCCTACACAGACACTCTCAGACACACAGACAGTGACTGATCTCTCTGTGCTTGGCTTGACTCTAGCTCACATTGCTCTCTTCAGTACTCCTTAGGGTTTCTTCAGCTCGCCTCTGTTTCAGTTTGTATGATATTTAAATTTACTTGAAAATATAAAAAAAATATTCATGTTCTGAGTTTATAAAAACCTTGTTCTGTAAATAGTTCCAATTTAAGCCCCACCTACGTCCAGTCAAACCACGCCTAATTCTGGTTTAGGCCCTGCCCACTCTGAGTACAGATATGAATACAGATAATTTTGATGGTTCAATAAATAAAGATACAGATACAGATAGTGCTGTACTCCTTCATCCCTGGTATCTAGACATCTATACTGACTTTCATTGTTGGCAGCATCTAAGCTTGATGTACCTTCTGGATTCTATCCTATACTAACTAGCTAGGGGTTATTCCTTAGTAAACAGTAAAGCAGCTCTAGATAAGATCATCTACTAAATACCTTAAATGTAAATGTAAATGCAACTCCAGCCTGCTCTTGCAGTCCTGCAATGTTTTGAGGCAGATTGTGTAGTTTGGGGACTAGTTTATAACTAACAACAACCAAGGACAGACAAATCTATGAAAAATGTCACTGCAGTATGTGTGGGGTGTCCCACATTTACAACATCATTTAGGATTGTAAAATTCCTTTAGCGTGAGCCAGGCTTTTGCTAAAAACAGGTAATTCAGTCAGGTAAGACATAGTTAGACGTGACACATCCGGGCATAAATAAAATCACAGAGGAGCTCCTGTGCAAGTAGGAATAATAAACACAGGACCTCATATATATTTTATCTAGTATGAATAGCCACTATCTGAGACTTGTTATGTAGAACTAGATTCTTCTCCACTCAGTGTCCTGCCAGAGTGCCACTCTATCCTAATACTTTATATGTACGTATTTTTGTTCTGTTTATTGAATTATGCAAACACAGTAATAAACCAACCAGACAAAAACATAATTTAACTCCACAGTGCTGTCAAAAAGCCTCCTAGGAACCTTGCTGACTATGTTTAGACCAATATGTTGGATTTGAGCTCCTTAAATCCTCAAAAAGGTCATTTGATTTACAGGCACTGTTTGACCTTTTGAAGATGTAATTCCCAATAAAAATTCTGCAGTCTGCTGCATATCAACAGGATGAAAATTATCGATGCCAATGATTTTCCAGCCATTGAGGAATAAATACGTCTCTATAGGAAGGCATACGTTGCAAATTTACGCTCTTGATTTGCGTCGACTCTTTGGCGGACTGCCTGCGGCACTGAATGAATGCCTTACGGAGACACGGCTCTTTCACCTTGTTTTATTAATGAATTGAAAGTGTGTCCACACACAGCTCTGCTTAGTCTCCAAGGCAGCTTTGTGTTAATAAACACAGGTCCAGACCATCTGGAGCTGTGGAACAGGTGTTCTGCGGAGGGCCTCGTGCTGCTGACGCTGCCTCAAGAACTGGCCCGAGAAGCCAATGCAGTTCAGCTGATGACTAATGCCTCCTACGCCACATTACTGCCCAATTACTTCTCCATTACTCACTCCTAAAGATCTCTCTACATATGCTTAACGGCTGTGGTAAATATAGCTCCATGTATAGATTTGCTGTATAGTATGTGGGCTGTAAAAGCTTTTAATGTAAAAGTGTCCAAGTGTGAGAGTATGCCTGGATATTTCAACAGACCTCTGGCACGCCATCTTGAGCATGTGGCATGTCTGACTCTATTACAGTGACAAAATAATCACTCATACAGTGACGCAGAGGCACAAAATGCTATAATTAGTCTCTTGTTTGAGTCTTCTTTTCCCATTCATGTCTCTGTCTCATGATTCACAGAACAAAGGTAGTGTTCTCACCTGTAGTGAACATGATCTGCATATGAAATATTCATTACATGGCTGTATTATCGTTTATGCCCACTCCTTGGCTAGCCCCTCTTGTCTGGGCCCCCACAAACCTGACCCCTTAGTTGAACTCTGTCTCAGTGGCGGCTTGTTATAAAATGTTAAAGAAACAACGATTCTTTATTGTAATAGTCTCCTGCGGCAGCATTGCCCTGTATGTGGGGAAAATTACAGCCATTACAGCGATTGGCGAGCAGCTGGGGAGCCCCTTTCTGAGTCTCTCTCTCTCTCTCTCTCTCTCTCTCTCTCTCTCTCTCTCTCTCTCTCTCTCTCTCTCTCTCTCTCTCTCTCTCTCTCTCTCTCTCTCACCAGTATGAAACAGTAACTGAATTCCAAATGGATACCCAGGCCGTAACGGAATGAAATTGATATCTTGAATGTTAAGCCCTGCATTACAGCCATGACGATAATGGCCTGGTGTTTTACGAGCTGGGCCGCCTCGACAGCCTCATGCTCCCTTAATCTTACCTTTGCCTGGGGCTAAGATAAATCTTGGTGCTGTAAACTCTATGGTAATACAACTGCTTCTCTAAGTATTGATCATTTTTCTAAATGTCAGTCATCGTGTGGGGCTCTTGTGTTTTATGGCCGCTGGTTGCTCTGGGTATGACTTTTTGTACACTGTATGCGCTTCCCCACTGCTGCTTTGTAAAACATCTATGAGGTGCAATAATGTTGTTAAAGATGTCCAAATGTTTGTGGACAGCCCTTCTAATGAGTGAATTCAGGCACACGTTATGGTTGTTGACATGCCCACCGTTAGATAGATAGATAGATAGATAGATAGATAGATAGATAGATAGATAGATAGATAGATAGATAGATAAATAGATAGATAGATAGATAGAAAAAAATTGTATTTTTATACTATAATTTAAATTTTTTTGTGTAATTATTGTCATTGCATAATACAAAATACAGGCAACAAAATGCAGTTTAGCATCTAACAGAACTGCAAATAGTAGCAATAGTGCAAATGAACATAGTGAACAATGTACACTACTCACACTTTCGGGTGAAATTTTAGGATGAACCCTAAATGTGCTCTAACCTTTACAGGTGAACTTTACGTGACCTTCTCTAAACTTTTGAATGCACATGTCCAACTGTTCAGTGTTTCAGTACTTTTTGCACAACTTGCTGTTCTTTAATAAGGATCTTAACTTCAAATTTCACAACAGCTGTTTGATCCATGAATCTACCAATAAATGTCCTGGTTCAATTAGAATTGGTATTTAAACATTCTGACATCATGACACCAAGATGTCACCTAACAATTGATCATCAGTATCTCACCATTGTGAGGCTTCAAACAGGATGTTCTCAGACAGAAGTGACCACTGAGCTTAGAGTGTCTCAGCATGTCATCAGCAGGTTGTAACAGAGATACAGACACTGGAAGATGACTTAGTCAATACTGAACTGCCCTACACTGTGTGAATGGTACAGTGACAAGCCCATACTACTTGAATAACATCATTAATCCAGTTATTGTGCCTCTGAATAAACAACACAGGCCGAATTTCATCTTCATGGAGGACAATGCTCCAGCTTATTGAGGTTGCATCATCAGAGAATGGCTGCTGGAGACTGGGGTACCGCAGATGGAGTGGCCTGCACTTTATCCAGACCTGAAAATTATAGAAAATGTTGTGTAGAGGTTTGTAACTCTGTACCCCAGAACCTCAATGACCTGAGGGCCATGCTTCATGAAGAGTGAAACGCCATGCCTCAGCAGACAATAAGTCGACTTGTGAACAGCATGAGACATTGCTGTCAAACTGTAATTGATGCTCAAGGGCACAAGACAGGTTGAGACACTGACAGTTTTTGTTGGGGTAAACCCACCACTGTTGTTGGCTTTTGTTTCAATAAATTGTTTGAGATGAGGAAATCACTATTGCATGCTTCTACGTACTGTAAATGCTCTATTGTCATGACTTAATATCACAGTAGTGTGAACTTTTTGTTTTCCATAAATTTCACCCAAAAGCCAAATAAGTTTGTGTGAGTAGTGTATATACATGCATAAATCTAAACAACATTATCAGTCAAAAATACCAGGACTGTGGTAGTGAAGATTGCAGTGGTTAATGGTTATATACAATGTACAGTGTATAGAGATTAAGTGTAGAGTTAAACTAAAATTAGTTCAAATATATAGAAGCAAATAAAATTCTCGAATAAACAGACTATACAATGTTGAATAAAGTATCTGCAGTTGCAAATGAAACAGCAGCATTGAGAATAGAATGTTTTAATGATACATCATCGTGTTAATGGTGAAGTGTATGTGATGGAAGTTCAGAAATGTGATGGAAGCAGGGAAGAAGCTGGACCCGAACCTGCTGGTTCTGGTTCGAAATATCCTGTATCTCCTTCCAGATGGGAGGAGGGTGAACAGTTTGTGGTTTGGGTGTGAGGAGTCCTTGAGGATGTTATGTGCCCTGCATAGACATCTGCTGCAGTGAAGCTGTTCAATGGATGGCAGTTGAGCACCAATAACATGTTGGGCAGTTTTCACCACCCTCTGCAGTTCTTTCCTTTCAACGACCATGGAGCTGCTGTACCACACTGTCACACATGCATTATAAAATATAATAATGCATTGATAAAAAGCTGTCAGGATTGGGTGGACGTATGAAACTTTTTGAGTCTCCTCAGGAAGTAAAGGTCTTGTACCTTCCTGATCAGCATGAATGTATTGTGGTGCCAAAATAGGTCCTCAGAAATATTTTATAAACTAAATTAGAGGACTGTTTATTTGAAATCTGAAATCTATCCAACTAATGAAATCTATCCATTTAAGAAATTAGCAATCTAGCCTGTAATATAGTGGATTTTATTTTTAATCAGGCAGTTGCAATACTGGCCAAGGGTCCTTGAAGTAAAATCAGGATAGGAGAGTGAGATTGGGTGCCACACTGGATGTGACCCAGCTTTGGGCCAAATTAAATCTGCTATAAGGGATGCAAAGTACAGGTTTGAGTGATGTAAATAACTCTACCATTGCAGTGAAATGCATTGTTTGGAGTGTTGAATGCTTCACCAGGATAATGTTACCTGCCTACATGCATAATTCCAAACTATAACATTTATAGTAGGAAGAATAATGATCTGGGGCTGCTTTTTATAGGTATTTGCCCCTGAGTTCCAGTGAAGGGAAACCATAAAGCTACAGCATGCAGGGACTTTTTAGACTATGCTTTGGGGCAGCAGTTTAGACTGGGGTAGGCCAAGCAAAGTTAGGCTCCTGTACTGTGGCATTAAACAGATTAATGAGTTAATGTTGGTATAAAAACATTTGACTGTCAGGCACCTACATCTTACATTTTAAAAAGGAAAGGTGGCTTCAGTGTCTGCTCCATTCTAATATCTTTATCTGAATTTCAGCCAGTATCTGACAAATGCCTATTTACAGTATGTGGACAAAGGTATTGAGACATTCATTGTTTCTTCTGAAATCAAGGCTATTAAGAGTTTATCCTGCTTTTTTGGAGTAACTGTCCAGTTGAAGGCTTTGTACCAGATTTTGGAGCACTGGTGTGAGGATTTGATTGAAGTCAGCATCAAGAGCATCAGTGTGGTCAGGATGCTGGATGATTACCACCGTACCTCATCATCACGTTCACCAATTCATCCCAAAAGTATTGGATGGAGCAGAGAACACTGTTCCACTGCTTCACAAGTCAGAGGGGCTTCATACTCTTCTAGCCCAGGCCTGGCATTAGACATGGTGCCAATAGGTTCATGCTTAGTCCTTTTTTATTGGCAGTACTTCTCTACAGGGACTAGACAAGCTGTGTGCAATTGCACATCTATGTCAGCAACAGGTGCAAATTGAAATAGCTGAATGCATTCATTAGAAGGGGTGTCCACAAATATTTGGACACATAATGTACCTGTTAGCAGTAATATGTTAATGGAATGAGCCAATGAGGTCATGATGACCTGTTTTTTTTAAAATAACTTTATTTCTAGGTTTTTGCCAATTTTTATCCCCTTCCCAATGTAGTGGTAGCCAATCCCCTCCGTTAGCCCTCTCACCATCACTTTGCAATGTCCCTGACTCTAGGAGGGTGCAGGCAAGCACAAGCTTCCTCCGTTGCATATGATGCAGCCACCGCCTCTTTTCGAACCACCGCTGATACACCGTCACTGCAGAGCCTAACGTGCTCGGAGGAAGGCACACAGGGACCCCAGCTCTGATTGGACCAATCAGTAGGCGCCTGAGCCAGCGGACATTGCAATGTGAAAGTGATAGGGAGAGTGAGAGCGCCATCTACCCGCCCAGAGAGAGCACTGCCAATTTTTGCTCTCTTGGGCCCCGGCTGTGGATGGCAAACAGGATGACCTCTTTTGATGGTGAAATTGTCAGATCTTTACAAGACAGTCACATATAAAACAGCATGGAATTGATTCAGAGTTGGAGAATATGAATGTATGTATGAAATGTGGATTTCTGTGGATGGCTGTGCTAAATACTGTTGTTCTCTGATCAAAACACACACTCTTGCATGCAGATGGAGAGAAAGTGTGCGTATGTGTTGTCAGTCTGTGCGCTTGATAAAACCCTCTGCTGCTCTGCTAGTGGTTAATGGGGGTTCTAGAGAGGTTATCAGCCCTGGAGAAGTGGACAGACACACACACACACACACACACACACACACACACACACACACACACACACATAAACAAACACAAACCTGATTGCCACAGGCCCATTGGTGATTGGATCTGGAATGTGTTTACCTTCTGTGAGGAGGTGACATTGTGATGAAGCTGCAGCTGTTGGCTGAAAGGACACTCTGCTGTTTGTTGTGTTTGTCCTGTTTTACTCTGTCCAGACATCTTCTGTTCCACTACAATAGGAATATAGCGGAAGAATAAATTCTCCAAAACCATTCACCGCACTCTAGATTCCATCTATTTCAGTAAGCATTAAATATTTTAGAAAATTTGATGAAATAACCTTCTGGCTGCTAACTATAGTTGCATAACAGATGGCTTGTTGACGCATTCAGAGTCTACCTGGGGAATGTGCTGGTGAAGCCTTACCTTCTATTTATGCTGAACCTCAGCTGGCTTTGGTTAAAGCTGAAGCCCTGAATATGGGACAAGTTTGGTAACTGAATTTGACTGATTTTCTCTTAATTGTTTAGATGTATAATCTGGGAAATATTGGGACACCTGCTAATTCATAGTTTCTTCCAAAATCAAAGATATTAAATTGTTTATTCTGCTTTTGTTAGAGGAAGAATTTCTATTGTTCAGACAAGATTTTGTACCAGATTTTGTAGCATTGCTGTACGGATATGGGGGCACTACCTCATGCTTGGTATTAAGCATGGTGCCATGTATGTCTGTTCTTTGATTGTATTTAGAGACATGAGCTTACATAAGGTCAGGATGATGAATCTTCACCATCTCACCTCCACCCCTATTGGATGGAGCAGAAAACACAATTAGCAATTAGCATTACCACTGCTATAATTGGTAGATGAGTTTGTATACACGTTTTTTCCCAATTAATTACATCACATGTGCTAATAAATAATCCTTCATGTGAAGCCTGGTTCACACTACATGATAATCGGGCCAATTTTGAGGCCGATTTGCTCATCCCAACAATCATAAATGGTCTCCTGGTTTCAGGGTGATCATATTAAATTATCTCTCAAGATTATCCTGCGGAATGTGGCATTTATAATCCAATCTTTACCTCTCTGATATTCTCCAAGTGCACTGACGTGCATCGTAAATATAAAACACGTTCAATATTTACGACTCAGTATCCTGGAGGGTGGGGTGGGGTGTGAAACACCACGTTGACGTCATGCCTGAAAAACTGTCAACCAGTGAGATCAAAGCTGAACTGAACATACCAGTGTGTACATGAGAAATAATAAACTGTTTGAATTAAACACGCAGTGGCTAAATTGCCAGTGACGTGGACTTGTGGAGCTCTGGCAACAGAAAGAATATCTTTGTAATGTGTGCTGTTATGGTTTCATCCACATACTTTTCTTTTTCATGGCAGCAAATTCATACAACTAGCATTGCAATGATTTCGATGTTATCCAGCATTTCATTCACATCAGAACTTGGAGCTCTTGTTGAAATACTTGTAGTGGTGGCATGATGGTTTGGTGGTTAGCATGCTTGCCTCTCAGAACTGAAGTTTTGGTTTTGAGTTCCCATCTGGGTGGAGTTTTCATGTTCTCCCAGTGTTTGCGTGGGTTTCCTCCAGGGTCTCTGTTTTTTTTCCCCACAGTCCAAAAAACATTGAGGTCAAGTGGATTGGGTACTCTAAATGTGCATGTGGGCATCCAACAATGGATTGGCATCCTGTCCTGGGTTGGGATAGTGTAATGCCCTGCTCTCAATCAAAAAATCAAAACTTATTTATATAGCACTTTTCACAAAGCAGCTTTACATAATTGGCTTCAGACAATTTGAATCAAAACCCAAAACCTGATGCGAGTATTACAAAGGTGACAGTGGCAAGGAAAAACTCCCTTGAGGTTGGATGAAGAAACCTTGGGAGGAGCCAAGACTTGCAAAGTAAGTAAGTAAGTAAGTAAAATTTATTTATATAGCACTTATCACAGACAACAGTCACAAAGTGCTTTACAAGAAAATAAAATAGCTAAGTAA
>BRDA01016458.1:0-25290 GCA_036984385.1 Crenuchus spilurus | reverse complement strand
AAGATTAAAGAAAATATAGAAATATTAAGAGGATTTCTCTTTTTTCATCATTTTGGGTACATTATTAAGTGCAGACAACAAGGCAATGATTAGATCAATCGATTAATCGATAAAAAAATAATCGTTAGGTGCAGCCCTACTGATAGCTAATAATCAGTATCGGGGTCACGGCCAGCCCCTAAACCAGACCCACACCTGCTTAGCATCTGTGAATTTGAATATTATGTTGCATTGGAGCACATAAAACACACAGATGACCATATCCACAAATAGAACTACTGAACCAAACTGTATTTAGTAAAGGCAAAAACTCACTCATACATTATATGGCCACAAATATTTGGACACCTGCTCATTCACAGTCTTCTGAAACCAAAGGTTATTCAAAAGAGTTGATCTGCTTCTGTCTGAGTAACTGTCTCTACTGTTCAGGAAAGGTGTTCTGCTAGATTCTGGAACATTGCTGCAAGGATCTGATTGAATTCAGCCATGAAATTGTTAAAGAGGTCAAGATGTTGAACAATCACCACCAACTCCACAACTCTTCCCAGGAGTGCTGGAGCTCCATCATTCTAGAGAACAGTTCCACTGCTTCACAGCTCAATGCTGGCATTAGACATGGTGCCAATAGGTTCATGTTTATCTGCTCCAGAGAGTCTTATTCTATTGGAAGTACTAAACAAGCTGTGTGTGTATTTGTACATCAGTGTTAGCAATGAGTGCGTAGCTGAATGCATTCATTAGAAGTACTGTCTGCAAACTTTTGGACATTGCGTCATTTACCTCAAAATGTACTTTTCCTTCATCACTTTAACGGTTTCTTATTTTGGTTGTATTTTTGTTTTCCCTCTTCCATCTGCTTTGTCTTTCGCCCTTGTTCTTCAAAGATTTCCAGAGCAGTCTCCTGGGATGCAGCCCATCTTTCAAGCACTGAACCCTAAAAGAGCAAAAGCGTATAGTGTGTGTGTGTGTGTGTGTGTGTGTGTGTGTGTGTGTGTGTGTGTGTGTTTGTGTGTGTTCCTGATTGGCTGAGGTGAAACCGGGCAGAAGACTTAAAGAGTGATTGGAGCAAAGGGGTTTGCTGGATTGATCCATGTTTGCTGTGCCTTCTGGGAGTTGGAGTATCGAGACCATGTTTTAAAAGACGTCGAGTTTCCGGAAAGGGAACACAACCGACATCCATTTTCCTGCCTTTGACACTGACAGCAAGTCAACAGGGACTGCTCATCAAAGTGAAGTCCATATGAAAAGGATGGTTCCTGCAAAACAGTACGAGAGAGCGAGAGAGAGAGAAAGCGCTTCGTTCAAGCCATCATCAATCACGACGCGTCCATTTGACAACAGGATATGAAAGATTCCTCGCTACACTCAAAGAATTTCATTTTTGCCGCTCTCAGGTGAGACTCTGATTCAGAAGGAAGTTTTTGAGGAAGTAACTGAGGTGCCAAATTCGATCAAAAACATGAAGCGGTGGGATTTATTTGATTTTGGCCCCCGCCAGCCTTTCGTAACACCTTATCATAAAATCCCATAAAAGGCATGGGCCTTGGATGCCTATCGGAGAGAAGTGAAGAAGAGAGAGAGATTATTTCAGAGACTTGTCAAGAGATTCTTCCTTTCCCTGGAGTGAGTACAGGAAGAGATCAACTACCATGGAAACAAAGACTCTCTGGAGTTTATTTAACATTCATGTGTGAAGAGAAACCGTGTACAGGAACACACATGAACTTAGACTCAGTATCTTACAAATAAATGCCAGCAGCTATGACCACCAGCTGCCTACGTATTCTTTAAATGAGACTCTGAAGACGACCACATTACCACAATGCCGCTGTAATGTGATGTGCGCGCACAACCCTCAGAAGTTTACAGCCACCCATTCAGTTCAACATTTTCCATTACAGAGGCTTCTAGTATTATTTTTTACTAATCAAATTCAGGGTGTGGTACAACAGCGTCACTGCTGTGTTCCTCAGTTTTGGTGTCTCCCACAAGTTGTTGCAGTATAGCTGTTTACCTCCATGCAGTATGACACATATTTCTCACAAGGCATGATGGGATTTAAAAATGTTGTGAATATGTGTAAGAACTACCATTACTGCACTGCACTTATTTGATCAAATAAGATGCTTGCTCATTTGTAGTGATTATTAGTGTTTATTGAGGCTGTTTATGGACTAATATCTCCTATTCTAGTGATTAATAGTGTTTATTGAGGTTGTTTATGGACTAATATCTCCTATTCTAGTGATTAATAGTGTTTATTGAGGTTGTTTATGGACAAATATCTCCTATTCTAGTGAGTAATAGTGTTTATTGACACTGTTTATGGACAAATCTCCTATTCTAGTGATTAATAGTGTTAATTGAGGTTGTTTATAGACTAATATCTCCTATTCTAGTGATTAATAGTGTTTATTGACACTGTTTATGGACTAATATCTCCTATTCTAGTGATTAATAGTGTTTATTGACACTGTTTATGGACAAATATCTCCTATTCTAGTGAATAATAGTGTTTATTGAGGTAGTTTATGGACTAATATATTCTATTCTAGTGATTAATAGTGTTTATTGAGGCTGTTTATAAACAAATATCTTCTATTCTAGTGATTAATAGTGTTTACTTAGGTTATTTATGGACTAATATCTCATATTCTAGTGATTAACAGTGTTTATTGGTGTTTATGGACTAATATCTCATACAATGTATTTTAGTGATTAATAGTGTTGTTTAATATGGGTTGTTTATGTATACAGTTTATCTATTTAATTCCGTGAATGCAAGTGTACAGTATATAAAATGCATCAAGCAACAAGTTTCTCTTGAGAGTGTTAAAAACAAGCCAACAACAAATATTCTTATCCTGGTTTCTGGTTACCGATATTTTTGTCTGTTTGCTTTAACATCCATTCATTGGTGTCCACAATTACTGACACTCTTGATAAAGATGAGGAAATATAGTTATGTAGAAGAAAACAGTCTATGCACAGAATAAAAAACTGCTTTTCCTCAAAATCAGGCTGACACCTTTCCACCTTTCTTCTTCATTTTAAGGTCAAATATGAAAACAAAAGCTTTTAAAGCCTTTTTATCAAGTGCTAGTAGTCCTACCCAGGAGCGATAATGCACACAAATAGTGTATAAATGTCTATAGCTCTGCACAAGCAAGAAAAATCCTGGCTAAAGGTTAAGTAATGTGTAGGAGGAAAGGATCTGAAAGTCCTGGACACGAGAGAAACAAGCCTAGACATGGTCACTACAGTAAAGTCAACACGCTGGAATGTGTGTGCAGGATTGCATGAAATGAACAGAATAACACATTGTGATGATATCTGTATAACATTCTGCATTTGAAATATTATAAAACCAATGTAGAGAACCCTGGACTAAAGATCTATTACTAATTATCAGTGCACTGATAATTATTACATAATTAACTCTCACAGCTGCTGGTCCTCCCCTTTGTTCAGTCTCTACTGTGTGGTGCTTAAAGGCAAAGTCATTGATTGTGAAAGTTACTGATATTTGAAATCAACAAAACTAAAACACTCTCTTCAATGTATGAAGCTCCGCCCCCAAAACTCCAATGATATTCACCTGTGCACTGCCCAGGTGAACATCATTGGGCTAGCAAGATCTTTGCTGACATACATCTCTACAGATGGATGAACACCATGATACAGTGCTGGAGAAAACAACACAGCATGAAATCTCACGAACGTTAGGCTGTGGGTTCTCAATCTGTCAATATACTCATTTTTAATAAATGAAACATCAAGGCTTTCAATTCAAAATGAAGCATAAGTCAGCTTTTTCACCTTAAATTGTGAAAAACCTTAACATGTACGGCGCTTATAAGGGTGGGTTTAAAAAAATCGCTCTTCATTTGAATGATCCAATGTTGATTAATATAAACCCGAGACCGATCTTTAAAATTTGCCTATTTTTCCCCGTGTGTGCGTAAATCTTTAACCCCCTTTAATCTCATGTGACCAGCCGTTGTGTTTTTATGCAACTGGATCTGGCCTACAAGAAGACTGGAGCTGGAGTGATGCGCTTACATTTTAGGACATCCTCTGACCTCAGCATCAGATCTCAGGCAACGGAAAGAACAGCATCGGTCTTCATACTAAACCATCGTTATGTCTCAAATCAAAAGCCCTCAAACTAAACAGCCTCAGAGTAAAGGTATCAGACCTGCCCTATTTCACTATTTCTGTTCACATGTGCGAGCTCACTATACAGATTACATTAAACGATCCAAACACAGTTTTATTTCTTATTCAGCAGAGTTTGGGAAGTTTAGACAGGCAGAATTTGTATTTACATTTAATGTTCATGTTGTTACTTCATTAAGCTCATACAGAGTAATGTGTGTAAAACTGATCAGACTGAGGTTATAATTCACATAAATCCACACAATTCATGAGTCAGTCAATCAGAAAGTAACATTATAATCTGTATTAACACACAAAGTACAACTCAGAGATCTCTCTCTCTCTCACACACACACAGCAACTCTGAGCTTTCTGTTTCTATGTATCTCTCAGTCTGTCTAGCTTTCTCTCTCTCTCACACACACACACACACACACACACACATCACTGTAAAAATGTGAGGTGTGTGTGTGTTGGGTTAATTTCTCATGTAAACAGTAATATTAGTAATAATGGTAGGTCAAATGTTCCTCTGAGAATCTCTTTTAATACCCAAACAAAACCTGTTATTGTAACTGAAATCTAATTAATTGTAATGAATCTAATCGAATCGGAAATAAAATCAAACTGGGACCTTGTGAATTGGAATCGAATCGATTCAGGAGATCAGTGGTGATACCCAGCCCTAGTCACTTACAGTTAATTCAAATAAGAAGGAAGTCTCCATCAACTACTGGAGGTCTCTCAACGGCTTGGTCCATGTTGATTATCTAAAATGACAATAATCATCCCGATTAATCAGCTGATCGCTCACTAATCATGATGCATATCGTATAGCCAGGTTCTTGCCAGCACACAGCTCTACCAAAACGACAGCTCCTCATTACACACTGGAGACACTGCAACAGAGAGGACAGTGTGAACACACAGCATGCACATGTGCACGAATGGAGGTGAAATCCCAAATCAATTCTCCGTCAATGTCACAACTGCACTGGAGTCAATGTGGAATGCCACCGACGGCTATATTCCCACTAATGGTGCTGTGTGTGTATCAGCATGTGCTCAGAGATGTGCTGTGCATGCTTAACAGCATGTGCTACAGCCTCAGCCGCGGCAACACACACCCACGCTCCCACACTGTGTGTATGGGAGTATTAACATAAACACATAAAAACTGTGAAACACCGTCCCACACACACAATTCATTTGTCTGTCTGCAATTTTACTTCTGCTTGTATCCCTCTTCATCACTCTCTTCCTTTATGAATATTTACCTAAGATGTCAGCTTCTTCCCTGATGAGCACTTATTCCTTCCCGTCTCACTTCTGTAAATATTTCAGTCACTGCACTAAAGACGAGTCTTTCACTTCTCACACGCAGACATGAAAAAAGACCAGAACAAACTGTTTCAGCCACTTAGTAAGTCCTTCAGCTCCTCTGATGCTTCAGCTCACTGTGATATAGAGGCTGGGGAGTCTAATTTTCTCAGTACCATAAAAAACATATATAAATTCATTTTAATTACAATTTTTCCATCAATGTAGTAGCAGCCAATCAATCCAACCATTCGCTAAGACTCTGCCAAGCACTTATGTCCCTGACTCTAGGAGGGTGAAGACTAGATCTGGTGCATGTGAAGTCAACCATACTGCTGCTGATACATCATCACTGGGCAGGCAACACACTCTGATACATCAGCAAACAGACACCTGAGCCAGCAGACATTACTTAGTAGTGATGAGGAGATGATAAGGCAGAGTGACTGGGATTCAAACTCGTGATCTTCTGATCATAATGGCATCACCTTAGTCTGCTGAGCCACTTGTTCTTTTTGTTTGTTTGTTTTTTAGTTGTTTAGTTTTTTTTCAAAACAAGTGTGTAGAAACTGCACTGGTTATATACGTGAGAAGCTGCACTTGTGTACATCTGCATAAACCTTACAATTTCAACCACACTGACTTGTCTTTGACTAACTGAAATTTCATCAGAGGGTGACACAAATTAGACGGCAGAGAACATTGTGGGTCGAGAAGCAGTACATTTCACACTGTACAAACTACGAATAGGACACATTTTACACACAAAATTATTAGCTGGAATAATCAGCCTTAATTTCAACATAGGGCATCAATTTCATTTTTACACTTATTATAATATCATCCACAGATATTTTGTGCATTCCTGGCAACAGGACATTTGTGTTTTATCAAGATATTAACAAATCACATATTTCCTATTCAACTTTATCACTTAAACACAATAAATGTCATTTATGTGGCGTGAGCTTTCAGGATGAATGGACCAACAGAATGTGGAACAGATTTTTTTTTTATTAACTTATTAAAAGTTAACAAAAAGTTTTGTTATTTTGGAGATGCATGTTTTTTGACAGTGATGGATTGCTTATGCACTATATACATCTAACTCATCTTATTGACCTAATCATCAGGAATTATGACCGGTTTCCTCTATGAAATTAGTAATTAATGGCGTTCTCTATTTCTGCTTTACTGTGGTCACATTTATCTTTACTGAAATATGTTGCTAAGATATTTAGTGCAGTTTTTCCATGTCAACCATCTTTTACTTTGGGCTGTGGGCTGACTTACGTTCCTCTCAGGCTGGATTTGGAGACCAGTGTAGGGTTTTAGAAGCTGAGCTTAGATTTGGGGTTTTGCCCGTCAAATGCAAGTCTTCGTTTTTCATGTCAATGGTAATAAATATATCTACCACTGTGTTCTAGTGGTGGAAGAAACTGTGGCTGGAGAGGAATAAACAATGAGATAAATTATGGAGAAGCATGAACCTTTTGAAACCAAAAAACAAACTCTGTACACTTATTTCTTTCAAACCTTGTTTCAGTTGAAATCTATCTCTCCTTGTAATTTATTGAATTCCAGTTGATTTTGACACAATTTTCCATTTACTTCAGGTGTAGTCTATCAGCCAAGACATGGACACCAGCTTTGCTTCTTTAGTTGAGAACTGGAGCTGTGAAGCTAAAGCTGATAACAAACAAAAGAACTCCACATCAGCACAGTCATTTCAGTCAAAATACCAAAAATTCTCTCAACCACCATGCAGATCTATGACACTCTAAAGCCTGAACCATCCCACTGACTGCCTGAAAACTCTCATTCCTCTGAAACTGGTGTATATTTTACTTTCTGACCTATCACAGAAAAATAAAAGCAATAACACATTGAATGTATTAGCTTTATTTTGTATATTTGATAAATTCTGAATATATTGCTTACACCATGTTGTTTAAACAAAAGACACTCAGAACATAAATTCTTTTAATCCATTTCATTAGTCTTTTGTATTTATTTCTCATTGTGTTCTGTATGTAAAACTATAGTTATTCTATATAAAATGTGTTTTTGTTCATATTTTTGAGTGTCTGGAACAGATTAATTGGATTTACATTATTTCTTATGGGAAATATGGCTTCAGTTATCGTTCATTTTGGTCATTATCAGGAAGTTTAGAACAGATTAATGATGAAAACCAAGGTTCCACTGTATAATAATAATCTGACATCCTAGACAACCATCTCAAGACAGGACAACTATCAAAAACACAGTTTAGAGTTTTGGTGATTGATTTTGACAGAAACAATAGGACTATTTAGGTGCCTACTGAGCTCTAGTGTTTTTAGACTTGTTAGCATGGTTACACTTGCAGATACAGCGAAATAAGAAGTGAAATTGGAACTACAAACACACCTGAGGTAAGTGGAAAATGTTCTAAATACAATTTCTTGGTGAACATTCCAAATATAACTGTTCAGACTTAACAAGTTTACACCAGCGTTATCATTGATAGATTTCCTGTTATAGTACAATTGTGTGTGTGTGTCTCTGTGTGTGTGTGTTGTACCTAACTCCGTATCTGTGAACTAAATTGGTCATTTAGTCATTCTGGAAAGTGGTCAGTCCCTAGTGGTAGACCACTCAGTATGATAACAGCTTGTTATAAAGAAAATAAGCCCCCAAATGAGTTCCCAATATCACCAACACATTCCATAACAAAGCAAACAACGTAAAAAACATCTACATGGCAGCTTTTTAAAGGAGAGCTTCAGTAAATCATCACCACATTATCATCAAAGCTTTAGATAAACTTTGTTTAAGCAGTTGTAATAATAATAGACTTTGGTTTTTCTACTCTATGATGCAGCATCAGAGTAACTGATTTGAATTGTTTAACACTTAAGTTTTATACATGATTCATTATGTGTTCCTACACAGTCTGGAGGACTTCAGTATTCATTTACAATGTAGATCAAAATTAATAAATAAAAACACTAAACGAGACGGTGAAGCTTTTAACTGGTACTGTAAGTCAATTTGGCAGTGCACATACGCAAAGCAAGCTGCAAAAACAACAAATGTTGAATTTGTTCTGGTTATTATGTCAAAACTAGAGATTCACCAGTTTTTTCAGGTCTGATTTGATAAACGATTATGATTATAATACCACAATAGAATAATTAACAACTAAAAGGGTTTTCACAGCTGAATGTCCCAACCAAGGTCCAGACCAGGTTTTAGTTACACTGGTCTGGATGGTGCTGGTGTTACACTGCAGCTTGTCACGTGAACTAAAGAACATTTCATGGCTCAGCTGTCTGTTAGCTGATGTATCAGAGCTGGTGATCCTGCACTTTCCTCCGAGTGCATTGGCTGCCCATCAGCGATGTATCAGCAGCAGTTTGAAAAGGGGCGGAGCCTGACTTCACATGCATCAGAGGAAGAGTGTGCTAGTCTTCACTCTCCTAGAGTCAAGAGACATTACAAGCGATTGAGAGAGTCATACAGAATGGGTGGGCTGACTGTCTACTGCCACAAAAAAGTGTTACACTGCAAACAAATTGAACTGTGGATCAGTTAATCCAGGCCAAGACCACCTCTTCTGGTCAGACCAAATTTTGATCCTTTGGTCCAAACTGTGGTGTGCAGCGCCTTTCACACCTGCTGTTTCGGTTCACAGCAAAGTGAAAAGTTCAAAGGTCTAGATCAACAAGGTAGGTGTGAAAGCTTAGATTGTCGCTGATAATACCAACTGACAATCCAACTGAAATGTCAGTTGGTGTGTAATGGAGATTCCAGTAATTTCACTCAATTGTGTCTATGCAGGTGAAAAATCTGCAGTTAATATCACTGAGCTATAAAAACAGATGATCAGAAAGTCGTCAATAACCTCACTCAGTGTGTAATCATGTAGCTAACTAAATATACTGTAAACACATGGAAACCAAATGTCACTTCCTGTCTGACATCACGGGTGCCACAACAAATCAGTGTTTTCCCAGTTTTCTGGCCTGTGTGTGTATGAATGCATTTATTAGTCATTAACATTTAGCCATTCTGGAAGTGGTCTGTCCCTAGTGGCTGTATAATAACAGTTCATTAAAAAGAAAATAAGCTCCAAAATGAGTTCCAAATATCACCAGCACATTATCAACAACAATAACAACAACAACAATACATTGACAGGCTTTTAGAATGAAAACAATGTGTTCACACAGAAATATAAAAATATGAAGTTAATCTCACTGAGAAACAAAGTCAGGACAAAGTCTCCAGTATTATTTTCTGTTTCTTAGCTGAATGACATCATTGGCTCTGCAACAATTCCCAGCGTTGTCCCCATTTTCCTGCTTGTGTATAACCTTTGAGTAAATGTATTCATAGAATATATCCACAGATTTTTACTCCCTGTTCTGGACAGTGTCACCATGACCTTGTCCAGGTTGCTAGAGCTGTGATTGACGGGGTACGACAGAGCTACTCTTAATACGCAGTTCCACTAAAGCCACTGACCCTGGATGTGAAACGAATGAATAAAATAAATACACCAGGGCTGTTCTACCTTCACAGTTTCACAGCTACACAGCGTGAAGCCAATATTTAAAAACACACAATAAGGTGGAGAATATTAAAAGAACACTGGTTATGAAATCACAACATATTTTCACATATTATATTGGAATTTTCCTTAAACATCAGTTTACAATTTCATGAACATCTGAATCGATCATGTTCTGAATATTTTGTGGTAAAGTTTTCAAGTGCAAAATACATTCATCTGTATGAAACAAAGATTCAGCACCCAACCACATTTAAATTCATACTATAAATAGTTATACACTGTGCATGCATTTTGCTCTTATTTTTTAGAAACATGCAAATACAATTTAAGTTTAGGAACAGTGTGAGAACATGTTTACACATGTAGAACTTGTTAAGTGATGGTAAGAACTGGTGCTAAGCAAAGCTTTTTGGTTTTATTTTTATTTTTGGTTTTACACTTAGCTTTTTGCTAAGTGTTGGATATCAGGATATCAGATTTTAGATTAAACTTTTTACACTAGTCACACCACTACTATTTATTATTATTATTATTATTATTATTAGTGACAGCATTCTGCAGCTTAAAAATTATTTTTAGTATAAACTTTAGTGTACTGCAGTTCCAATACGCAACAAACAAGTAAATGCAGCACTAGTCTTATATTTACCTTATTGTAGGGCAGGATGTTCTCACTCACAGTAGTGACAAAGATTCAGATTTTTCTATGTCCACAACGCCTCCACCATTACATTTCCTTCACTCAGCCAAAGTGGTTCTACGACTCAAAACCTCTCCACATCCAAACAAGACTCTTACACATTCTTTTCAGGCTTTTCTCCAAAACTAATAGACTTTTTGCAACTCAAAACCAACATGCTAATTTTTTCAAAATGTGAATTACCCAAACTGCACTATGTTTCTCATTATGATTTTCCTGCTTTCACAAAGCTCTCTGATAGGCTAAATGTCTTTGAGCAAAAGACAATAAGAAGCAGTGGCTTCAAAATAAAAGACCTTATTATTATAATAATTATTAATTATTATTATTATTATTATGAAATATGAAATCATTTTATATGTATGAACACAATATCAATAATTCATTTCTTAAATATCATGGCACTGAAATATATATCAGAATATTGCAACACCCCTTGTCAACAAACACTATTAAATAAAGTAGATTAGAACAGTATGCTGATAAACTGTTATCTTTAGACTGTCATCACATTTTGTGAAGTTTAGAATAAAGTAACATCACTAACTAGCTAATTAATTAATGCTAATGGTATTTTATTGCAAGTAATAGTACATTTTACAGCAGAGTATGTCAAATGTAGAAGTTTAAAATAATTATCTGATTCCAGATATTTGAGAATTTAGAGCTTTGAATTTCACACAAAGATGGTAAAGTATGCCCTCATCTGAGAGTGTGACATTTATCCTACCCTGTTGAACTGTCCTACCCCAGAGCATATACGCAATGTTTAGCGCCCTACACAAAACTACAGGTCAAAAGACCTTTTCAGAGAATATTCTTAGCATTAAAACTACAGAAGACATTTGATTCATAATTCACTCTTCTGAAATGCCCAAGCAAATAATAACATACAGGGATATGCAGAAATGCACTTAAGAGTTTTACCCAAATAAGTTGACTGTAAATCAGACCTTCAAAAATGCAGGAAATGTTTATGATTTGTAATGTAACAAATGCTTACAACTGACTGCTGAACACAAAAACGGAGGTTTTTTTAAGTTGAATTTATTTCAGGCTGCACAGCACTGAAGACATATGTATGTTCATCTTGCAATTCCAATTTGTGTCACAAGCGGCCTTCAACAGGACACTGAAAACACTGAAAGCCTGGTTCAATTTGTTTGGGACTTATTCAAACTTATGTAAAGAATTGCAACCAAAAATTAATGCTTTTGTAACATTTTACAAATTTAAGTTTTGTAACACTTATTCCAAAAATATGGCACCATTTATTTGCAGCAAAATCATTAATTGGCAGTTCAGAATATTCATAAATATGGTTTCAACTTTTATCTGACTACCATTTGCATGTGTCTTAGAAAACAAGAAAGCAACGAACGTCTGAATGAAAGCAATAGATGCCGGACCCGTGGGCAGGTCTCAGCAATTTAAGAAGGCAATCAGCCTTCTTCTGAAAAGGCCAACGGTGAGGTAACCATCTGATGACTAACCACAAAACCGTAACATCGTAACAAGGACTAAAAAGGACTAGGAGGAAAAGAACGTAGAACACCTACTCCCCACTTTCAAAAGACGTTCATCAATGTTCTTCTTTTCAACAGAGAAAGAAACTCTGCATGATATCAAAGGGGGAATGAAGGTCAGCGGTCCATGCACACACAGATAAAAGGGTGATGTGCTCTGATGTGTAATACCATGTGTGATACCCCCTCCCCCCCACACACACAAACACAATACACTTATGTTTTCAGTCTGGTGGGCTTGAAAGCACCATTAGCTCAACATATGTAGGTTATGTTAGGACAGGACGAGTGATGTTACATTATGGAAATGATAGACAGCTGATACTGTGACATTGTGTATGTGTGTGTGTGTGTGTGTGTGTGTGTGTGTGTGTGTGGTCAGTGACAAGATTATGCTGTCATCACCACATTGGCATGCATTTGGTTGAAACGACTGGATCACAGAGGGAGAGCGAGCAAGAAAAAGAGAGACACAACACCCTTCAAGGCTCCTTCAATACTCAGGTTTTGCCTCTACCCTTGAATGGACCGTAACTATGAGAAAGGTGAGCGTTTCCATGGCAACTAGTCGACAGGTACTTTTTTAGCCCCAAAAGAAGACCACGGCCCCTAATGGCTGGAGTGATGCTCCCACACACAATAATATAGCAGGAGTACAAGTGCAGAATGAAAAGGGGTCACTGTTGAAGCAACATCTGCATGGCCCTCTGTAATTCTAATACATCCAACTCATGCAGCCTTTAAACGCTTTAATAGCCAAGCGCCTACTGCATGCTGAAAGAGGGCACATCAAAGGGTGCCAGTCGGCTAAAGAAATGCGAGACGTAAGACTGAAAGTGTCTCAGAAGGCAAGCGCCCAAAATGACCTTTTTGAAAAGATGAGATAAGAACAGGTTCAATGACAAGAACAGGCAGCCGCTTACGGAGGACAGTCGCTATGAAAATTTGCTCCTCAAAAGGAACCAATGGGTTTACTCTGACCCTGATTCCATTAGGCATGTTTACGGTTTTCCCGTCAATTTGGTCTATCTGTGTAAAAATTCAGAGGTAGGGCCCTGAGTGGCTCAGCGAGCCAAGACGCTGACACTATGACCAGAGGATCATGAGTTCGAATCCCTGTTATGTTGTTTGCCATCACCAGCCAGGGCATGAGAGAGCAAAGATGGGTGGGTAAATGGCACTCCCTCACCATCACTTTCACAGTACAATGTCTGCTGGCTCAGGCGTCTACTGATTGGTCCATTGATAGGGATCCTGCGCTTTCCTACGAGCACGATGGCTCACCAGTAATGGTGTATCAACGGTAATTCAAAAAGAGCCGGTTGCCACATCACACACATCAGAGGAGGCTTGTGCTCGTCTTCACCCTCTTCTTCTACTGTTTAATGAGTGACGACAGCCTGCCCCAACTTCCTGTAACTAGTACAAAAGTCTGAACCATTCAAAAAAGTTTGCTTGCCATGATTTCAAGCATTCACCACACTGAAAGCGATTCGACAGTACTAGGAGTGAAGATGTGATCCATGCTGTTAATTTACCCTAATCACATTCACCAGAAATCCAAACGATGTCTGAAACACTTCTCCAAGTTTCTCCACAGCTGTAATGATGCAACATAAAGTACTGGGATGACTAAAACAGTGACAATCACTTTGTCCTCAATCGTTATAGTAGGAACTAGAATCTAGTAACCAAAATGGGGTAAAACTGTTTCAGGTTAGAAGAGACAAAGCTCCCAAAGTACCAAGTTGCTCCCAATAGCATCACATTGCTTCACTCCTAATTTGCATAAAATTAAACTTTGCTCAACTTTGACACATCACTGAATCCACCCACTTCATATTGCCAACAGTCGTACTGCATCCTGTCGCCAGAAATCGAAAGCTGTCAATGAAAATGAAAGACATTTGGCTGCTTTGTCGCTCCCGTATGAACGCCTGGTTAGATAGCGGTCCTAAAGCTCCTGTACTGTGGGGCTCTGAGTGACTCAGCAAACTAAGGCACTGACACTGTGATCAAAGGATTCTGAGTTTAAATCCTGTTTATGCTGCTTGGCAATGGCATCCGGGGACTGAGAGAGCAAAATTGGCCATGCTCTCAGGGGTACTCCCACAACCTTTCTGGGTGGGTAGATGTCGCTCTCTCCCCTTCACTACTAAATGTCTGCTGGTTCAGGCATCTGTCAGCCAATAGTGGTCATATGATTTCCTCCGAGCATGTTGGATGCCAAGCAATGATGTATCGGCAGCAGTTTGAAAAGAGGCGGTGGCTGACTTCACATGAATCACAGGAGGAAGGTGCAAGTCTTAAGAGTCAGGCACAATACAAGTGATTGGAAGAGTCCTAGTGAATGAGGGTGATTGGCTACTACTACATTTTCCATTACAGTGGACTCAGTGTTGAAGTACATTGTTGAACACAGTTTTTTAGCACCGCTGCTAAAATTGTACTTGTATTGTGACAAACTGCACCTGTACCATCTGGATGGTAGTTAGTATTTTGGAAGGAGGGAACTGCTGGGTACCTGCGAGTGCCATTTTAGTTCAGTCTTTAGTTTTTCTAAGCATGCTCATCTGTATGTCTTCTATTGCATTTACATCATGAAGTCAATAGAATGTGAAATATAAAAAAATAAAAAGTGATATATATAACATGCTACAATTCCGACACCCTGTACTAAAATGTAACTCACAACATAATATATATGGTAAGAAAATGGTGGAGGTATTTTAGTAATGCATAGCTTTGTCAAAAGTCTAATTGGACATTAGATTTGGTTTAGTCTAACGACTTTTAGGCAGGAATTGGGCTGGTACATTTTCCAAACCTGGCAACCCTGTGGGTAGCCTTTTAAAAAGCCACACAATGTGGAGGACAGCAGTGAGTCATCTTTTGGTTGTCTTTTTGTACAGTACATCTGGAAAGATTCTTCTCTAAAGACAGACTTTAACCCATACTGCCAATTCACAACTTTTCAGGCCAATTCTTTTAGAATCACAATTAGCCTGGTTTATGTCAACTGAATGAACTAAACAGCCTAGAAACTATAGAAAGATGATCATTATTTACTCCCTGTGTATAAATAAGCTTACGGCTTCTGAAGCATCCAAGAGCAAGTGACATAAAGGCAGTGCTTTACTGAACTGTATTATAACATACAAAGCCAGAGTAGTTTGGCACCACACAGTGTCACACAGCAGGACGTTTATCCACCGAAACAAGTGCAATGACCTTAAACAACAAGGTCACGGAGAGAACACAGCAATGAGGCATGAGGTTACCAAAAGATCTGTGTCCACAGAGAGAATATTAGAAGAAACACCAGTAGCTAAAGACTGAAACATATCAATTCTATGTGCTCAAGTTGACTACATGTCCAAATGTTTGTAGATACCCCTTTCAGCAATGCACTCATTGCTGACACTGATGTGCAAATACTGCCAATAGAATAGGACTCTATGGAGCAGATAAACATGAACCTATTGGCACCATGTCTAATGCCAGGATGGGAGCAGTGGAACTTCTCTGGAGTGATGGTGCTCCATCCAGTACTTCTGGGTTGAGTTGTGGATGAGGTGGGGTGGTGACCAACCAACATCCTGACATTAATGCTCGTCACTGAATGCAAAACAAATCCTCACAGTAGTGCTCCAAAATCTAGCTGAAAGCCTATCCTGTGCAGTAGAGGTTACTCCAACAAAGCAGGATCAAGCCTTGATCTTGTAAGAAACAATGAATTAGTAGGTGTCTCAATACCTTTGCCCATATAGTGTATATATAAACTACGGTAACTGCAAGCTGATCTGAGCTGAACAAGACTGAAGCCACCGAAACAGCTCAGATGATAAATATAACTGAGGTACTGCTGATTAAATTGAGCAGAGGGAACTAGCTAACCACATCCAGCTCAATGAAGATGTTAATTTGGCAGGGTTGACAGATCACACCGGTTTCGAGCCTAAATCCGCCAAAATGCAAAAAAAACTGCCCAAAACTGCACATCAAAAAACTGATGTTCAGCTTTTCAACAATATTAATCCAGTTCAAAAACTCTGGAATAATAAAATAAAATAAAATGTACACATCAATTACTATAAATATATAATTTAAATGATTTTATTTGTATGAGTGTTTGTTAATGATGGAACACACCTTAAAATAAACTTACAATTAAATGCGTATATAAAAAAACCTTTATAAACAATTTCCAAACAAAATACGTTCATCTTGAAGGTAAAACGTTCAATCTGGCAACCCAGTCATTCAAGGAAGAAATGTCGCTAAAAGCCTCATAAGCGTCTTTTTCGAATTCTCTCATTCCACCTTAAGGGTTCAGTAGTTAGACCCGGGCGCCTGGTTGGGTCACAGGCGCCTGAATGGACCTGCTGCAACATTTAAGGTGGAATTTGTATAAGACACTTGAGAATAAGAAGCTGTGTTGGTTTGTGTGTCTCAGACGGTCTGCTCGTTTTCCTCAAATGCTAGCTAACTGATACTGAGATACTTAAGGCTATTTATGGTAAAAGCAGTGTTTATAGGACATACAGTTTGTGTTCTCTGAGCGGCAAGTCTGAACACGTTTGTAGAAGAGTCTCAGTCAGGTTGACTGACTGTAATGTAATGGCGAGAACGACAATAGCGAAATGAACATTAATAAGCGGTTTAGCATGAACACGGCAACAGCAGTTAAAGCTTCAGCATCAGGTTCATAACAGACGAGCAGGGAGCAGCGAGACAGTCAATACACACTAGAAACGACATCTGTAAGAGCGCAGAGACAGAAACACAGCACTTACACATCACACTGAAGAGATTCAGCAAGAGGAGCAGTCCTTTACTTTTCAGCCCAATCTGACCACTTTCTGTTCAAAACCCTCATGAGAGGCGCGCGCACACACATACACACAGACACACACACGTTCGGTACTACTATATTTATGAGGACCTTACTGTATAATCTTACACCCAAACCTAATTATGTCATTAGCCTTAGTAAAATACAGGTTTTCTGTTCTTATTTATTTATTTTTCAAGTAAATTTAGCCTTAAAAAACACATTTCATTGTGGGGACCATCAAAATTTCCATACTTTATTAATGTATCGAAGACAAATGAAGACATTTGGTCCCCACAATGAGATAAGCACATACTTAGATTCAGTGCTATATTTGTGAGGACACTTTGTTGACTCTTGAACTTGGGGGCAGCCTGGACTGGTGATTAGGGATCTGTTCTTGTGAGTGGAAGGTTATTGGTTCGATCAGCAAGGCACCCAACCCCCAACTGCACCCTGGGCACTGTGTATAGGGCTGCCCACTGCTTGTGTGTGTGTGTGTGTGTTTCACTGTATGGATGGGTAAAGTGCAGAGGTCACATTTCCCCACTGTGGGACTAAAATAAAATAATAACATCACTATAGCAAAATAATCTTACACCTTAACCCCAGTAAACAAACAAGTCTTGTACTTTTTCCCAAAAAGTTAATTTTGTGATTAAGAAATTATCACATTTCCCAGGAGAATGTCCCCACATCTACATATTTTACCTGTATTAATATCATTATGAAGACATTTAGTTCCCACAAAGAGATAAAAAATAAGGTGCTCATGTGAATAAAATTAAATTGGGACAGATACCACTTTTGGGGACACTGCTTTTCAGATATTTAGCAAGAACTAATAATGAAGCATTTGTTCATATACTTCACATTTAGTAAAATTAGGTCTTTACTGATTTATTAGCCAATAAGAACATTACACAATAAAGTGTTTGTGCTTCGTGAAGATCTTAAATAACATGACTGAAAATGGCTGGTAAAGAGAGAATCTGATAGATTGTTCCCAAAACAGTTAAACTATTTTGTAATGATTAATGAAATCTTAAGTACGGTTATTTATTACCCTTACTGTAACATGTAACTTTCTGTAAAAAATAAATGTGTTTATTTCCGTCCAGATTTACCATGTCTGAGAAAAATGACCTAATGTATGCATATTTTTTTGTGCTAACTAAGAGCTTGTCTGTTCATTTTAATCCTACGTGGATGCAAATCTTACTGATTTTGCAGATATTGTATCTCATTGGAAAATAATGATTTTTGGCCACATTTACTACCTATTTTTATTCTTTTAGCATGTGGATACACCAAACAAACCTTCACCGATCACAATCAATAATCTACTTGGTGTGGACGAAAATCAGTAACACAGACAACCAGGTTTGTAAACAATACAACCCACCAGAAACACACTCATTTTAATGCTACCTGGACGTAACTGTTTAATCACTGAAGAGACATGTAAGACGTTTCATTACAGACGTCACCCTGATAAACTAATCAAATCCCAAAAGGGCTTTAGTGCATGTAAGACTCCCTGTGAACTATAAATGTGAATAAAAACCTAACCTAAGATGCATTAACTCACCATTGTAGTTTGAAGTACCCAATGTCTGTTCCATGCAGGACAATTGTACATAGACACAGCAGTGTTTATTGCCTTTGGCTTTTGACTGTGCTTGGTTACATAATAAAATTCTATGCTTTATCTGATCACACTACACGTCGAGGCTTGTAAAAGTGAAATAGAGCTGGAACGAGCACGGTCAAAGTAAGAGAAGGGACAAACCAGGGTTCACTTTTTAGACTAAACCATTGCCAGATGTATCCCCTTGCTTATTTTCACAGAAAGAGAGGATATGACATCATACTGGAGACACGCTGAGAAAAAAAAAGAGTGACATGAGGGGAAAAAAATGTCAGAGCTGGCCATTACAGTGCTGCCTGGCCACTCACACTGACAAGCCAAAAGTGGCCAGAGGCCAAACCAGGCACACACATGCTCAATTGGGCTACATCATAATTAGGTGTGAATTGGTAATGCACTCCTTATCAAATGGCTGACCCAAGGCTGCTCTGTGATCTAACCAGCAAAGAAACAAAAAGACAATTACAGTGGAACCTTGACTTACGAGTTTAATTGGTTCTGTGGCGGAGCTCGTAACTCAATTTGCTTGTACATCAAATGAATTTTCCCTATTAAAATCAATTGAAATGCTATTACAGTAACCCCCCCCCGGGTTAGGGACCTCACGGGGGGTTAGGGACCAGAACCTACCGCAAATAGCGCAAATCCACGAATACTTGTAAATTGTAATATTTGCAAAACGGTTTGCATATTTCCCATGGGTCTGTTGAGGTGGGCTGTTGTGGGTTAAATGTGTTCTAATTTAGCTTAGGGGTAAAGTAAGTGGGGTTCTATCTGTGTTCATTGTGTTAAAGTTGTGCTTTGTGTGTGACTGTTAGGATAGGGACAGCGGCTTACCGCCAGTGTGGGACATGTCAGGGATAGATAATGGTCTGAACTAACCGTGAATATGTGTTTTTTTTTTCGTGAATAACAAGTAGATATGTCCTAGAGAAAATTCTGCGAATAGGTGAATCCGTGAATAGGCGGGGGTTCACTGTATTCTGTTCCAGCCCTACATAAACCACACCAATCTTTATTGTTTTTAAATAAGACAAATGTACTTTTTAAATAATGCCTAAAATAATAATACATAATAAAAGAGAATGTAAAGAAATAAACTGGTTTTATTAAGCGTCTATCTGTAAGATCAGAGGAAGATGCTGGCGGAGGAGGTTGAGGCAGTTTTTCATTTCATGCTCTATCGCTTAACTTAACTTACTCTCTACACACTTAATGCTACACTTTATCACTATACTTAACTGATCATTTAAATCACTTCACTTAATCTTCTTCTTCACTGACTTGCAGTTTTTGACACACTTTCCTCGCTTTCACCTACAGAGCGTTTCAATAAAACCCTGTCCAAGGAGGTTTGTTTCTTCCTTTCAAAATGTTTTGAAAATCAGTGAGGCAAGTGTCGTTACACAGCAGCAACGCACAGCCTCTTCTTCTCAGTACTGATCTTGGCACTCACTCATGCTCTCTGGGCCACCTAGTGGCAGGTGGCATAGGCTCGCTCTTGGCTCGCTACATAAAGCAAAAAATCTACCTTGGAAAATTTGTAAGTTGATTCACTCGTACATCATGGCTCCACTGTACTTGATATCTGCTTGTCAATCTGGCTGCACACCAGTGTAAAAACACAACAGCACTTACAGAAATGAAAAGCTACACCAGCAAGAGATACTGCTTGTCTTTATCAGTCACCTCCGGATCATTTTGTAAGGAGACACTTATAAATTTTCTACTTCCTCCTGTTCATCCAAGTAGATCTTCTAGCATTTCTTCATTTAGATTTCCATGCACTCATTATCATTCATCATTCTCTATATCTAACTATATTAATCTATCTCTACTATATATCAGGGCACTTCACATGAAGAACATGCTATAGATGCCAGATCTAAATACAAAAAAGCTAAATATTCATTAAAAGCAAGGAGAAGAGACTAAGACTTGACTATCAATGAGTATAATAATTGATTATTTTGGAATTTATCCATGGTGATCAACAATAGCTAAATAGTTTTGGGCAAAAAGGTCAAACTCTCTCTCTCTCTCTCTCTCTCTCTCTCACACACACACACACACACACACACACACACACACACACAGCGTTATCATAAGCAGGGTTATTAGTATTTACTCTGCTGCTAGTTAAAGACTAACCTAAAAATGTCTGGGCTTGGTACTTGGCACCTGTGTGAATATCACACACACACATATCACACACACACACACACACACAATAAAAAAGATTAAGATTTCTGAGTTTTCCCAGCAGCTGCTTTTGAACACATCTTTGCTAAGATTAATTTGTTAAGCAAGTGTTAGGAAGCCACATTACACACCCTGTTGAAATCACTACAGTACACTACACCAACTAACACGCTACACTACAGAAATCACTACACTACTCCATAGTACATTACACCAACCTAAATTTGCCTAGTTGTTAACCCCCTATAGTCTGAGGGTATTTCAGACACTCTGATGTAGTCTGACATGCCTTTACTTTTTTATTATTATTATTATTATTATTATTATTACATCCATCTAAAATTATTTTTCCAAAGTGTTACACAGGCTTTTGTTCAGCAACTCAGCAACAACAGTGTCAAAATAGTAAGAGTGTCATAAATCTATATTTTGATTAATTCTACTCTAAACTTAGACTTTCCAAAACCAATGCCATGTCTGGAATTACCATGTCATTATCATATGAATGTCAGAGTGCAACCTTTGGCAGGAAAATAGCACAGCTGTCTGAGTTACACTCACAGACGTGTCTCAGCTTATTTAAGCTCCTCACAAGAATCTAAAAATATCTTTTCGTTCAAGCTATATATAAAGTAGACCCTTTAAGGTTTCTGGTGTTTGTTTCATGTTGTTTCTAGGATTAAATCTTGCAGAGTTATATAAATGTATTTTGGAATTTCATTAATATTCCGCCGGCGAGAGAGCAGACTCCAGAGGGTTAATCATGTTTTGAGCAGAAATATGGCCTTCCTGATCTTGACTGACTCCAGTCTTGCATCACTACTATTTAAATGCAATTACACTATATTACACAGCTTTAGTATAGCATATTTACGTTCCATACTGCATCAACATTATGTGTTTTTTCTCATATTTTATACACAAACAAGTGAGAAATAATTTAGTTACTGCTGCTGATAACTGGGACGTCTAAAGGAAATGCAGATAGCATCCACGTTTGATTTGAAATGCAGAAATACACCAACAAAGAGCAACAATATATAATATTCTCTATATATTTCTTTATCTGCAGTAGGTGCCTGCATAAACAGAACAAAAAAACAATGTATCAAGCTGTTTTCAGTCTCACACGACTCTGTATTTTTATTTTGTTTTGTCTTCAGTGTTTGATTCCCATTTAGCTGCAGGCTTTGCTATTGCTTAGAGAACGCTTCTAAACACATGCCAACAAGATATGAGTGAAAGTGGCTTTGAATCTCAACACTTCATGGTGGGTTTCATCTTCCAAGGCGAGATGGGAGTGATACTCATCCTGGGTGCAAAAACACAACACTTGCACGCCCATGGACAGCCTACATTCCAGACAAGTCCCCTCATGTCTCTATCCAAGACCCAAAAACATCAGAGAAAGAAAAAAAAGACAGAAAGACAGATAAACATTCAATTAGTCTATATATGTCTTTTTCATCTCCATCCTGTTGAGGGGATGTCTATCCCCTCAACAACTTTAAGGACATTTTTGTAGAGAAGTGAGGGGTCGGGCTGCTGTTTTGTATTCATAAAATGTGAGTAGGTACTGTGACATCAATGTAAGATAAATAAAAGACTGTCATTAAATTACAAGATTTAAGTTTTAGTGCACTCTTAGGTTAAATACAGGTTGTATTTACTTCTGCACATTTTAATGCACACTTCCTCTACAATTACTGAATTTAACTGTAAAATGTTTTATGTAAAATTGAAAATCCAGATGGCTCAGCAGACAAACGTGCTGACACTAGGATCAGAGGATTGACAGAGCAGAATTGGCTGTGCTCTCTCTGGTTGGGTAGATGGTGCTCTCTCCTCATCACTACTAAGTAATGTCTGCTGGCTCAGGTGTCTGTTAGCTGATGTATCAGAGCTAGTTATCCTGTACTTTCCTGCCCAGCGATGATGTATCTGCAGCAGTTTGAAAAGAGGTAGAGAATGACTTCACATCCATCAGAGGAGGCCTGTGCTAGTCTTCACCCTCGCAGAGTCAGAGACATTACAGGTGATTGGGAGAGTCCTAGTGAATGGGTGTGTTGATTGGCTACTACACTAGTGGGAAAAAAAATGGTAAAATTTTATATATATATATATATATATATATAGTATCTCTTTATCCATTTGTAGTTCAGCCATTTTTACTGTTTTATTTGTATACAAACATGGGATTTCACCGTGCCGCAAACGAGCCATTCTCATATGAAAAGATTTCTAGCCATGCAGGCCAGCACAAGACATTCACTTTTATTAGGCATGAACTGATGCATAATACTGATAACACTGAACTTGGAATGGGAATTACAATCACATTACAAAATGAACCAATAATACAACCCTACATGCGGCAGCCGGAACAGACCACACCAAGGTTGGCTGGAAGTGAACCCCAGACCAACAATTTCAAAAGCACCAGAGATCAGTGCTCTCACACTCAAGATTGAGGATTTCACACTTCACCAAATTTACCAAATTCACTCAGCAAGCAGACCTCAGTTTAGAAAAAAAGCAAAAGCCAGCTTGTGATGGCCAGTTGGAGCATCTCCAAAAGACCAGGGCTTGTTGGGTGAAGTCACTCAGCAGTGGTGAGGATCTACTGACAGTGGCTCACAGAGGAACCACCTACCAACTAGCAGGCTTTGGTCACCCGAGAATTGATATGAGTGGGTAACCAATCCAATTTGGACAGACAAGCTACTCTAGCACAAGTCACAGAAATGTTTCAGGAGGAACCTGTAAGAACATGTAATGCTTGGCATCCTGAGAGAACGAAGCTGTGTAGCCATACACCTGTCAGATGGTATTATTGTTTTGGCTGTTTGGTGGTCTTAAAAGCACAGTACAGTAACAGCTCAATTCTAAAAAAGGCAGGACAATGGTCATTTAATAGTGGATTATGACTGTTTCTGTATAGGAACCCACATAAACATCATACTGAATAGACCTTTACGGTAAAAAGCAAATGCCAATGTACAGAATGTCAATCCTTATGTTAGAATAAATGAGCAGCTGCCCTCAGCGATAAGATCGAAAGTCGTGAGCGGCTGAGAATGCAGCGCATACATCACTGCTGTGAGTCAGAGAACGGCTCTGAAGTGCAGATGCTTTGTAGATGATGTGGCCACACATTACATCTGCAGGAAAATGTGATGGAGACAAATGCCTATTCTGAACTAGCGATGATAAAGCAGGATGGAACAGGAGCTTGTTTTCTTCCTCAGTTTCAGTCCTTTCTCTTTAGATCTCTCTCTCTCTCTCTCTCTCTCTCTCTCCCATGCGATTTAGGTATTATGTAACTGCAGCTCCTCTACCAAGGCCAGTCCATTAACCGTGCCATCCATCCATCTATTCATCCCTGATCCCTCCATCATTCCCCCTCCCTCCCTCACCCACCCATCCCTCGATCCGTCCGCCCGGAAAAGCGGCTTACCCCCACAGCCGTCCAGAGAGAGAGAGAGCAAGAGAGAGATAAAGCCCACATGAGTGCACACACGTGTATGCACATATGCCCATCACACACATACATATATACACACATGCACAGAAGCAAAGAACATTTCGATTACTGGTGAGAAATACAGAGAATTTTACACCATTTCTCTACAGCATCCTCTTAACTCTACTGCTGTGAAAGCTCAAGAGTATCTCAGCCACAGCAAGAGGTCTGCATGTTTTATTCATACTGACACTTACCAGTGTGAGGCCCTATGTGAAGGGACAGTGTCAACTTGTTAGCCTCTCTAATACACACACACACGTCTATACAGTATACTTTTAGATCATGGACATAATTTCAGTCATAACAACATTCAGAAATGTAAAGCGCCCTTTACCATATAATTAAAATTTAACTTATGTAATTTGGCACATCCCAAAGATTGTCAATGGGGTTCAGGTCTGGACTCTGTGGTGGCCAATGTGTGAAAATGATGTCTCATGCTCCCTGAACCACTCTTTCACAATTTGAGCCCGAAGACTCCTGACACTGTTATCTTGGAATATGCCCGTGACATCAGGGGGAAAAAAAATCTATTGATGGATTTACCTGGTATATTCTGGTAGTCAGCTGATCACATTTTTTGGGTACATAATGTTGCTGAACCTGGATCTGACCAACTGTATCAACCCCAAATCATAGCACTGCCCCACAGGCTTGTAAGGTAGGCACTAGGCATGATGGGTGCAGTGTTGGGAATAACGGCATTAAAAATAACGGCGTTACGTAACGACGTCATTTTGTCAGTAACGAGATAAAATAATTAATTACTTTTCCTGTCGTTACAACGCCGTTGACGTTACTGGTCATTA
>BRDA01016457.1:15750-33857 GCA_036984385.1 Crenuchus spilurus | reverse complement strand
ATTCTTGTCTTCACTTCACTGGCACAGTCTGCAGCTTTTGTTACTCTGCATCCCAAATATGTGAAAGAGTCTACTTGCTCCAGAAGTCTTCATTCGACTGTAATCTTCAGTATATCTTCAGTGTTCGTCATCACGTTTGTTTTAGCTGCATTGATCTGCATGTTATATTCCTTTGCAGCCTTCTCAGTGCGACTCACCAGCTCTTCTAGTTGTTCTTTTGTTGTGGCCAATAAGATGATGTCATCTGCATATCAGAGATTGTTAATAGTCCTTCCACCAATCTTGAATCCTCCCATAAATCCCTGTAGTGCTTTTCTCATCACTTGTTCTCCTAAGATGTTGAATAAACGTGGTGAGAGGTTACATCCTTGACGGACTCCTTGTCTTACGTTGAACCATGCTGATGTGTGATCGGCGGTCCTGACGCTGCACACTGCTGACTGTACAAATTTCTCAGTAGCTGGATCAGGTGTGAGGGGAAACCCATCTCCAGCATGGTAATACTTAATAATGTTTCTCAATTTGTTATTATTATCATTTTAATTATGTCCTTGATTTGACCAAAAAAACATGACTGAACTTGTTATTGCCATTCAAAGGAGAATTCAAGCATTCTTGCCTTCCCAGAAAGTCATATACATCAAGTCAGACCACCCAGGTTTTGCGATGATTAAATAATGATGAAATGCCTGTTTATTGGCAGACAGCAGTCATACTTTTTTAAAATATGGTTCATACAAAGTTGAGTAATCTCAAGATTCTTACAAGCATATCTTCAACATGAGAAGACAAGTAAAAACAAGTCAATATAATCCACCTCACTTTAGTTAATGTTTAAAGTACTGAGCTAAGTCCAAATGCTAAAAGGCTAATGAAGCCACTGTTAGCTTAGCCACAGCGCTAACATCATCAGAGTAACAGCCTTTATCACTTTAATGACTCTTACTGGCTGTCTCTCTGGACTCTGCAGATATATGACTTCTGTACAGTATGTTAGTTAGTCAGAACGCTGTGGAGGGACAGCGTGCTGTCGCAGTATGATGAGTGTAAACACAGGATTTCTCTATTCTCTGGTCGCTGCTCATGGCTGTGCTGCTGCTGTACTTTTTTCTTTTTTTTCTTTTTCTTAACAGCGTTTGATCTGATTGGTTCTTCCTGTTTTACTTTATATATATATATATATATACAACAGCTGTTTCTTATATATTTATTTTCTCTTATTTTGCTTTGGGTTTCAATTTATTATTTGATTTATTTTCATTTTTAATTATTGACACCGTAGTTTGACTCCACAGTTATTGCGAGCTATTTTTGGAACAGGCCTGAGGGCGACACTTGGTCCTTTTGGGTGACCCCTGCTCTAGATTTTAGGCTGGTGTCAGGTTGTATAGGGCGCATTATGTCAGACATCGGGATGGAGATTTTTGGGGACCTGGCAACCCTGGTGTTGTTTGACGACATGTGCTCCTCACCGTCTATGTAAATTCACCTTCTAGTAAGTAATCCAGATTATATACTTATAATAAACTTATATAGATTATATACTATACTGGCTTAGTGGTTAGCACTCTCAGCCTCTCAGCGCTGGGGTCGTGGGTTCAATTCCCCATCTGATCAGAGTTTCCATGTTCTCCCCGTGTCTGCGTGTGTTTCCTCCGAGGTCTCCGGTTTCCTCCCACAGTCCAAAAACATGGAGGTACATCATGTCATGTTTGCCTTTTGAGAGGTTCCCACAGTTTCCCTGGATTTCCTCTGTCTGTAGTAAATCGATAGCTAGCTGGTAATCAGCGTAGTGTGTTAGTTAGCATAGCTGGTGTAGCAGGTCTTTGCAGTGCTGTACCATTAACTCAATTTCTCATTTTGATTAGGACCATCATTCAGCTCTTCCTTCAGATTTAAGGAGCATGATTGTTTTAATGATGACAGTGTTGTGACGTAGTGTAAGTGATCTGTTTGGGTTTATTCTGCCGTTTGTGATGTCATTAGCTTACATAACATGGAGCGTTTTATCTGATGAATTATTACGGCGAGAAAATGAAGTCCTCATGCACACCTGCTCTTACCCTCAGACCTGTGCTAACTGAGGAAATCATTCTGAGAAAGAAGAGCCAAACAGTGCCCGCAGACTACTCTCATTAGTGTGTATGACACAGCAGCAATACCCTCCATCTTCCATCTCTCTTCCTACCCTTCCACTCCCTCTCTCACCTCATGCTTTGAGCGCAGAGCAGTCCAGTGCTGATATTAAAGCACATATTGCCCTGCTGACATATTTCAAATGTATCACAGATTAATGGCGTATCACTGTGAGGATCTACAAAAACCATTAGTAAGCCTGACACTTTGACGTCAGATTTTTAAAAATTCCCAAGTAATCTTTTTGATTTATGGAAGTGTGTCCAGGTTCATCGAGAGTGATTTCAGATTTATCACGTCCTGGTTAGAATTATTAATGATTTTCAATTTGTAAATCTGATGCTTGCGTGTCCGTGGGAGCTCAGCAGAATCAGTAAGAGCTGACACTGAGGTCTGCAGCTTGTTCCTGGAGGTGCGATTACTTTATCAAACTATCGCCTAGTTTGATTTACATTTCACTTATTTCCTGCTCTCCCTCTCCCTCCCCTTCCTTTGCTTTTTACCCGTCTAAATCTCCACGTACCACGTTCTTTTTCTTTTTTTTATTCTTTCTCTCTAACTGACCGATTTGGGCTGCTCTGCTCACTTTGACATCAAAATCTAGTCAGAATATTTGATGGCTTGAATAATAGACTGTCTGTCCTTCATTATTATGAATAAGCCATCTTAACATGCACACAAACACAATCACTCTTGAATCCGCAGGATGCCGTAGCTGAGTGCCTCATCATTGCGACAGCTGTACTGAGTTATCTAAGGTCTACAGTTCACGGACTGGGAAACTAAGATGGCAGCCAGTGGCATGGCACCCAGTCGAGAGACAGACGATGATGCTCATGACAAGTCAATGTGTCCATGGTTCCTTTCCAGTCTCTTCTCTTTCTCTGTCTCTCGCTCCCCCCCCCCCTCTGACTCAGTGGTGTATTTACTGGTGATGAAAGATGCAGTGCAAAAGTGTTTACAGTCAGGCTTGTGACAGACATGAGTGGGGATGGCACTTTAGCGACAAGACAGGATATGTTTTTTTTTTCTCCCTCCCATCCCTTACATTGTTGTGACACCCCTGCTTGAAAGCACAATCTGAAAAGAACAGCACACTGCTAATCGAAATTAAGCTTGACCGACTCGCTGAGGATGTACACTTACACAGCAGTTCTTCTTACTTACGTACAAAATCACTCTAATAATCTTATTAGTACTGATACCTTTAAAAGCGTCTCATACGGTTCTAGATTTATTTATCTTATGAGTTCTGGAGGGAAAATGTGGACGAAAAAGGACATCTCTGTAATTTGTTATTATTTGTTGACTGCACATCTCTTCATTTAGAACTTGATGAATACATTTTTAAGTCACTATATTATGGCTAATCCCAGAAAAGTGGCATGCACAAATTCACAGCATGCCAGGAAACTGACCTCTGGAAATCAGGCACGGCATAGAACTGACCCCATCTGAAACATAAAGCTCAGTTTCAGGGTAAATTGCCTCCATTTATCTAGTAATTATGTGCTGGGTGTGTTTAGCTGGATGCTAAACTCGAGAGCCTCCATTGTACTGAAGGTGATATTGACTCTGGCAAGAAGAGGGCATGCATGCAATCTAAATGTCATTCTCTTCTGTGAAAGACATGCCCCTTCTCAAAACCTCTACTTTAATCTGAGAGCCTGGACCAAAGAATCAATTAATCTATTCTCTCTTGCTTTCATTCCCTCTCTCACTCTCTATCTGTGTATTCTTTTGCTTCTCTCTCCCTCTCTCCATCTCTCTCTCTCTCTCTCTCTCTCTCTCCCTCTCCCTCTCTCTCTTTATTTCCCTTTCTTCCCCATGCTTGACTTGCTTATCTGTTGTGATTACAGTCATTAGATGGCCGCCATGTCTGTTAGCCAGGCTTCTTGACTGAAGGAGGAACATGCTCACTGTTGTTAGCTGGGATAACAGCCCTGAACCCACAGAGCAGGGAGACCTACATGCTTTCTGACTCTTCAGTCAACTGTCACTAATAATTGATGTTCCTCTTCATTACCTTCAAAAAAAAAAGTACATTCCAAATAATTAGCAGTAAGTTTAATTGCCTAGAAGAAGTTTGCCATCTAAACCTGCCCTTTTTTGCATGGTAAAGATGCTCGTGTTATACCTTGGGCACCTATGTTAAAAGTGAAGTATTTGTTTGATTGGCCCTCAGTGGAGTTCCTGTGCTTCGGCGCAGTGCAGGTGCGCTTTTCATGTGAAAATCTGTTTCTCCCAATTCAGACGCATGCACGTCTCTGACTTCTCTTTCTTTTTCTCGCAAAGAAGTGTGGTGGTGGTGGGGGTGGGGTGGGGGGGTGTTTCGGAAGGCGACGGAAACAAAACTTGGTCTTTGACAGTGACATCAAAAGAGATGGCTCCTTTTGTGTGGGGAGGAGCGAAGCGTTTGAAGTGCTCTCCTGGAAATACTGGAGTGCAGGAACGAGTTCATTGTTACTTGGCTCTGCCGATGATTATCTTCCATAGGCACGGAGCAGTGAAGGGGCCTGTCAGATAGTCAGACACATAATGATCTATACACCCAATGCTGAGGTTTCCACTCGCACATTGAGCCAGAGACACATTCTAGGCGCTGCTCATCCAGAGAGCCCTGAAAGCGATATTCTCCATCATTGTTCAGGATGCCTTGTCAAAATTCCCTGTCATTATACTCTAAATTTGCCATGTAAGTATGTAAAATGACCACTGGGTGTGTACTCTAAAACCAGGGTATTCCAATTTCATTGTTTGTTTCTGTAAATAATGAGGGTACGTTGATTGTCTGGGCTTTCATACTCATAGTGAGCAGCGTTTATATAAACGTGTACAGTCTGAGTAAGAGCTGATGAAGTTGTGACTGATTTAGGTTTTCTGAGATATATGCAGAATTAGGAATGCACAAGCCAAGCAGAGCTAAAAAATCTAAATGAAAATAATATGATGTTGGCCTAATGGGCTGGCATTCAGTCAGCTGCTTGTTACTGTACAGATTCTGCATTTACTGTACACTCACTACACTTTACAGCCTCTCTGTGATGGGTGAAAATTCTCCTTTTGGTTTAGTGGCCTAGACCATACTCCTGATATATTCAGATAAGAATATTAGACCCTTTATCACAGTAACGATAACGTATTGTCACACGACTGCCGTGTTCAGACTGTTTCCCTTCTCTGTTTTTGAGCAGAATGACTTTCTGAAACACGACGACTAGCAACCAGCTATAGATCTTAAGCAAGACCTTTAAAAAAGAGAAGTCCTACCACTACAACCACTAACTATTATTGTACATGCGTTGGCAGTCTATAGTGCGGCCTGTAAAATCTTTCGGAAAGGATCATTAAGGATATTTCATTATCTCCATATTGCCAAGGTCAGGTTGCCCATATATCCAGTTTACAGCTGCTGAGGGAATATGCTGCAAGTGTAGTATAATAGACCAGAAAATGTCCACACCAAGAATGATGGGAAATCAATATTGGGGCCTAGCTCATCAATATAAACCCCATTTTCACAGGCAGGAAGAAGGCACTCAAGAAAAAAAGCAAAGGAAAACAAATTAAATCAAAGAGCAGAAAATATAATAAAATAACATGGCACTGTCCATAATGTGCTTTTTGTTGTTGTTCTGTGTGCTGGGAGCTGGTTCTTCAACTAGAAGAGTTCAGAAACCATGTTTGGGTTGATTTTGCTGTTAATCCGCCTCTGCTGGGTGATCGTAAATGGTGTGGTGTAACTGTGTTATGGCAGAGGAACATGGGTCGTGACAATGACTTCTTCTCTTTTGTTTCGGTTACGGCTGCCTTTAGGCTCGTTCCAGCTGTTTTTCAGTGATGTTACTTGTCTTGTGCACTCGGATTATGTGCTGGAACGAAATTAGCAGTATTCAGTGCAGAATGAAGTTGTGATAATCGACTCGCATGAAGATGGAAAGCTACAGGGATTGATTAGCATTATTTTTAGCCTGCGCGTCACTACATGATGGGTCCTCGGAGTGTATATTGTACAGTGTAATGCTTCTGGTGGCATATTGTAGTCTGTTGTCATTCTTCTTACCGGCGCTTCCACAATATTTATCTACAGACTGGATCCTTGAAGTTTTATGTGACATAAACAAATAAGACAGTTATGATTTAAGGCTTTGACATGTGGAATTTAGTGTTTCATACTTCTGTTATTTCACGTCTTTATTTCACCTGCGTTACTCTCTCTCTCTGTGTGTGAATCGCTGCAGGCCTAACATAAATATTAGTTGCTGCTATTTCACTCAGTTCACCCAAGAGCTCGAGACTGCATCTTTTTTATCATCAATAAAAGGCTCTTTTTAATAAACATTTGTAGTACTGAGCACTTAAACTGCACTAGAGCAGTTAAATAAGGAGAGCCTGGGGTTGTGTAGGCAGTTTCGGCTAGCCTGGGGCACTGTTTGTTTATGCAGCAATCCGCTACACCGACATGAAATTAAAATGCCGCAAAAAGAGCTACTTTTAGGTGAGCTTAAGTTTGAGGCTTTTAGGAAAGTTTGAGGATTTGACTGATCTACGAATGTTGATGATGATGATGATGATGATGTGCTGTTTGTTGACGTCTCGTTTTGTTTTGGACAAAAATGCTGCAGTGTATAGTCAGATTATTCCTTTAAATAATTAAAAGTTTGAGCTGACGTATCTTTCTGCACATAAGACGGGGGAGGGGAGGGGGGTGTACAAAGAAATCACCCCCCACAACCTTACACTCACGCACACATTTGCGCTGAACCACACAAACGCCCCCACCCTCCTCTTGCTAGGAATGCTTATTAACATCCTCTGTGGCATGTTAATGGCTTATTGACCAAATATGGTGTAATGAGGAGTGGGGAGCAGGCCTGTGGTGATCTATGGTGGAGGGAAAGTGGCCCGTGCCGCAACGATGATGACCTAATTTTAATATTGCAGTACAAGCTGTGGAAAATGATCCCTGCTCTAGTGACAGCCATTGTAGGCAAAAGCCTCATCGTTACTGTGCAAGACACTGCCTGAAGCTGACCCACACCTAAACCCCTTAACAGCAACCAAACCCCATCCATGGCTGACATACACCGTCTCCCAGCCATTCCAGAAGCAGTGTGAGGTTATACTCACGCAGACAACGATTTGGCTTTGCCTTGTAAAAGTCACCTTCACCATCTCCCGCAATACTCGCCACTGACTTAATGCATGCGTTCAGAGGAATAAAGCAATGGCGGCTACAGAAAAAAAGGTCCCTGTCCCCCCAGATAACCTTGAAGATACATGGTGCTTTAGCATTCCATGCCAGCCCTTGGCCCAGGCATCCTTTAAGCGCATATTTGATCCCAGCCCATACATACTGAAACATTAATACATCTCTTCCCTAAACGGAGGTGCTGTGCAGGTTTTTTTTTCTTGGCTTCTTGGAGAAAGCATAAATAAAACAATGTCAATGTATGTTACTGTAGTAAAGGGGGAAAAAACAGAGGCTATTAGCATTTCATTACAGAAAGAGATGGTGGTGGTGATGTGGGCCAGAGAGCAGAGGGCTGTTCTCTTCTTTTTCTGGCCTGTATTGGCTGCCCAGTCTACCACTGTCATCGTGTTCATATAGAGAGTATTTTGATACCCTGACACTGCTGATCTGATTATATTACATACAGTATATGTTGCTTTACTTACAGGCCTTCGCTCCAAACTTCTGTAGGTTCTGTGACTCTTTCTGAAAGTGTGTATGTGTGTGTTCTGCAGGCTCAGCATCAGGACAGCGGACAGACTGTGAATTTATGTGACCAGCCGTTGGAAATGACCTGCTTCTGTCATTGGGTGTGTGCCCCATCACGAGAGGCCCTAAACTATATTGGCACAGCTTTGACAGACATGTTTGTCACCCAGTCAATTTGGAAGATACCAGGCAAGCAGTATTATTCCTTTGACAACCTCTTCTGCCTTGCTCTCTTTCTCTCTCTATCACTCCCTCCATCAACTCTTGCACTTCACTGTCAGTGGTGAGAAAATGCTGTGATAGCCCGGCTGGTTGTCAGGTGTTCAGTTTAGTGATTGTCATAACAGAATGAAAGGCTTCAGAGTGGCCTCAGTGTTGCTGCAGCAGGTTTGTGTCGTGGCCTTTTGTTTACTTAAACATAAATGTGATTTTCTAACATTTCCTTAGAATTACCACTATGACATTCTATTGATTCACAGATGTGGATCTGACCTTTAAATGCTTTCTTACAGGTTTGTACTGAATCAGAAAGCTCAGTGTAATGCTGGTGTCATGTGGAAAAAACTGGAGGCAGTTTTGTTGAAACAGTGACATCTACTGGCAAATATTCAAAACAAATATTGAAAAACTTGCTCAAGGAGTCATTTCCAGAACATTTTAGAAACAGATCATTGACGTGTGTGTGTGTGTGTGTGTGTGTGTGTGTGTGTGTGTGTGTGTGTGTGTGTGTGTGTGTAAACACTAGATTTAAAAGGACCAAAATGACAGGTATATCTCAGATTTACACACACACATTTTTCTTATAAATGCTTTTGGACTCAATGTTGTCTTTGCTATCAGGATCATCTTTACACGGCTGATTTCAGTGATGTGTAGTGTGCTTACAATGCAAACTGTCCTTAACACAACTCCAGAAACCTCCCATAGCCTGCAGAGACACAAAGCAACGTCTCATTAGTTAGTCCCAAACTCATATGTTTCCCTTTGTCAAATGATGTAACTGTGATTCCTTTTAATTATGGCTATCCACTGGAAACTTGCAATTAATTTGATTATGTTTCACGTTTAAATATTCATCATAATTATGGCCCAATTAAGACATATTAAGGCACATTAAACGGCAAGCATTTAAATCAATTTAGGATGATGTCTATTTTCACCAAAAGAAGCATTTTAATGAGTAAATATGAGTACTGAGGGCAGTGAGGGTTTTAAATGAGACTGTGTGAGTCTTCTAATTTTGTAAATGGTCCTCTAAATGGATAAGGGTTTTATAATGACTGAGAATCGTGCCTCACCCATTAGAACAGACTGAAGTGAAATTTTCTGAGGACCATTATCGTTGTTCAGTCTCACTGTGTGACTAGTGCTCCTAAAGAAAACCCTGACAGATATGACCATGTGAAGTAAACATGAAACCGTTTAAGATGAGAGATTTTTGTCTAAACTGAAGCTAGTCTATTATTCTGACTTTTTGTTTTGCTTAATAAATTTCAGGAATTTTTTAAAAGCAGTAAATTCCCTTTATCTTCTTCTCCTCCGCGTTATCTGGAGCTTGCTCTCCTGCTCAAAGCAAATAAATCCATACAGCCCGACCCCTATTCCAGCCCTGGCGATGAATATTTTATAGAGATGCAAACGTCTCCCTCTTCCCGATGTGTAATCACATGCAATGCGAAGCTACGAGAGAGCATCTTAAAGGGGAAGTGCTCAGACACATCTTAGGAAGGAAGAAATCCATTTTTGTCTGCCTACTTCCATTCATTAATGAATCAGTGCCGGTCCCTTGAGAGTCCCTATAAAAAAGGAACCATAATGCCTCTCTCCCTATGGATGGCTCGGTGTTATTTTGATCTTGGGAGAAACAAATGCTTTTAGAAAGTGCTGTGTGCATTAAAGTGAGCGAGGCAGGGCTGGGGAGTGGAGACGGTAATCAGAGAGATATCACATTAAGGATGAGGCTGTTGACTGAGCTGCTATGGACATGCTTTAGGATAAGAGATCAAACCTGTGGTTGAAACAGAGAGCTCGCCCACTATAGCACCAGTATATTTTTCATGTTTTTCACTTATTTAATCATGTATTTATTTCTTTATCGCAGCCTGTATAAATAACGTTAATGCATTAATGCAGTAGCTGCTTGATTGTGCACAGGGGAAGACGGGCAACTGGAAATAGCTGAAAGATGCTGTAAAGTCCAGTGATGAGTAACAGAAATGTGTCAGATGATTAGGTAGTCCAACGTTTCATTGTCATTGTCAGTGATAATTACAAGGTTTTACAAGTGGCTGTTGATTTAAGTCTGTTAATTGAGAATTGCACTGTAGTACAGTCTGTGAAAGTTTTCAGACCCTGTTTTGTGGAGGGGGTTGGGGGGCCATTCGGCTATGTTTATTGTCATTTTAAAAGTGCCGCATCGCTGAACTGTTTTAATTAGTGAGCTCTACTTTTGTTTTGATTATTACCCATGATTGTCTAATTAAAATAGTGTGGCACAGAATTGCAATGAGAGAGAATCACTGTATATTAACGAGCATAATTTATTGCCTGTGCAGAATTTATTTGTAAAAATCAACACAGTATTGTGCAGGAAACCAGAGTAAATCACCCAGTAGAACCCACGTAGAAGTTTGTGGATAATTTAGCATATGAGCAATGAACAAGTGTTTCCAAAAAGGCTAAATCTCGTGTGTGTGTGTGTGTGTGTGTGTGTGTATGCTGAATTGAGATTTGATCAGGCAGCCCGTGGGTGTACTCTATTAAAGGCGTTTATGTTCTGACTAAGGCTCAGTGCTCCAGTGAACACCAAGTGTGACCATTTAAAGACTCCACCTCCGTGACAGTCATGCACTGTCCATCCAGTCTGTAACCTCCCCTCTGTTTCCTGTGTCAAAATAAATGGGACATCCACTCGTTTGATGTGTTTACATTATCTTGCCAACAGATAGTATTTGATGTCTGCACATACACAATTAGTAATGCTTAATTATTAATAAAACGATGAAAGCATTAAAAGAAAACTCAGAAATGGCCAAACGTTACTCCAGCATTCCTTCTCTCACACTTGAATCACAGTGGGGAGGCTGACCACTGAGAGAGTGTAGTTATATTTGGACATTTCATCCTTTACACACATGCCTGGCCTTGGGGCTCTTCCAGCTTAAGTGTTTTTACTGCCAGTAAACGAGCAAGGTTATTTTCCCTTCCTAATGGTCAACCACGACAAACCAGCCCATAATGAGCGCTTGCCACCGAGGATTGTTATTTTCTTAAGGACCAAATTAAAAAAGAAATCCCAAGCAGCCGCATCATTACAGGAAGCCTAGAGGAACTATTTCCAGGTCATTAGTTGGTGCGCCTGGCCTTCCTGCTCCTACCGGCTGGGGAGGGGGGGGGTGTGATGAATTGTGCATCCGTTCAATTTGCGAAGCTGTAGTTGTTAATGAGGACTTTCTCCCCCCGATCCACCGTGCCTTCTATTGTTTTAGGGTGGCTATTAAAATCTACTCCTAGCTTAATTAATCTTCTGAATTTTATCTAATACTTACATCCTCAAATATGGGCTTAGATGTGGTTCTGTTCAAAAATATTAGCTTTAAGTTGGCAGTTGGCAGCAGAGTAAGTTAGAAGTAATATGATATCACTGTTGTGATGAATTACATCATAATACTTATTGCAGGTCACATTACATCTCCAACACTGAACATAAGCAGATATCATAAAGACGCATGTCAGAACAGTAAATGCACAGTAACCAGGTTCACTCTTTGCCCGTCATGCAGTGAGCTTGTATTTAAGATTGTAATATTGTAATGATATTGTAATTTATTCATTAGTTATTTATTTAGTTGGTATATTTATGTTTTATTTGTATAATTGCTTGATGGTTTTTCCTCCTGAATAAATAATAGCCCAATGTGCTTCATAGGCTTTCTTAAATTTTGCACAAATGGTTTGTTGGGCATTTTGTCAGCCTTGTTCTCAAACCTCCGAAAATGTGCACATTGTGATAAATTTGGCATATTACACAAATGCTCAGAAGTACTCAGATGTTTAATAGGAAACTAAAATCACATATAAACCTTAAGCTTATGACATGTTTACCAGACAGGTTCAGTGAAGGTTATATTCTGTAATGTACATTTTGTTGTTCCCATGAAATGAAAATGTGATACATTCTGTGTGCAGCGCTGGAGGCTATAGTGAAGTAATCAGGTGTGCATGGTTCAGAATTCCACTTGAGTTCCTTGAGTTCCCAGCGGTCATGCGGATATCTGATGAGCTCTGACATGTGAAGTATGACATCATGCCAGTGGGTGGCCTGTTGGAGGGATGCACCAGTGAGGTCACTGGTCTCCTAATGACCTCCTCGGGGTTCAGTGCGGTGGCTTCGATGCAAATGCTCTTTTACCTCCGTTATACTGTTTTGTTTCTCTCTGTCTTGGTCTGTTTTTCCCTCTTTCACTCTCAAAGACAGAAGATGCCCCCCCTCATGTTCTTGGGCCCAAAGACTCATGTCTGTGTCGGTCTTGCTTGCTTTATTCATCTTTTCTTCTTTCTCTCAGGTCTACAGGCTCACATCTCTTGCCCCCCCCCCAAGTTTCCTTTCTCTGTCTTCCATTTCTCCCTCTCTATCTCTCTTTCCCTCTGCTCTCTCTCTCCCTCCCTCCCTGGCTGGTTTAAACTTTAACGCTCTGCTAAGCCTGGCTGCTCGTTGGCCTTAATCAAGAGTCGGGGGCAGGAGGACAGGGCCAGTCAGCTCCTAAATGCCCAGCGGGCTCTTTATTTTCAGACAGCCTGCGCTACATTGTGTCGGCAAGAGCAGAGCACAGCTCAGGCTGGGAAAATAAACCCACTCACACATCAACACTCACTGTGTGACCAGTGTTGGAGACCAGGTCTGGATGAGTAGACCTCTAAATGTGGGTTAGAACTGTCCATCTGCCTGCCTGGGTGTGCTTGGGTACAATATGTAAGCTGCCCAGTGATGTGTCTGTTTGAGAATGTGTCTGTACGGCTGCCTGTTTAAAAGTCTAGCTGACTATATGTATAACTATACATTTCAGTGTGATTGTTGATGTAAACATGGAAAATGGTACATGTGACATAACAGAGAGGAATGCATGCTCAGGACAAGTCTTGTATATGTTTACAGAATAAGTGGACGATCACGGGTTAGAACATTATTATAAAAGGATGTTATTGGTGAACCTGCCTGGTTTAAGACTTTATGTGATCGGAGCATCGTGGGGTCCTCTGCAGTAACTCTGTATCAGAGATACTTTAAGTGCAATTTTCTTAAATACGTTAACACATTTTTCTAAATACAGTATCTGTATTAAAATAAAAAAAATATGAATAAATGAATGTTACACTTATATAACGCCTTTCTAATACCCAGGGATGCTCTATACTTAACACACACAATTTACACACTTACAACTCAACCACACACACCATAGAGAAGTGGCAGCCAATCACGCACAGCATACTCTCAACAGGAAGTGACCGTCCACCTGGAAGACTGCATCCAGCACTTGGGGGACAGAGTGCCAACCATATTTGGGCATACACACATATACATACACATTCATTCACACACACCAGGGTCATTTAGAGCCAATTCACCTGGTCTCAGACACGGGGAGAACATGGAAACTCTACTCAGATGGGGACTTGAACCCAAGACCTCAGCACTGAGGCAAATATGCTAACCACTAAACCACTGTGCCGCCCCCATATATATATATATATATATAAATGACAACATTAAAAGGATGTGTCCCTTTGCAGCGGTCACAGATCTTACCTTTTGTGGATGTACTGTTGTGCCCTAACAAAGGAAGAGTGAGCAGAGACTAAGGCAAGCGTTTTAGTCCAGGCCCTTGGTAGTCATGATTAATCCATCCCACTCATCCTTGCTTGCACGTGCACATTTCATACACACATTCAAAATATTATTGACAACCCTGCTTGTCAGGTCCTCTCACTAGTTTCTCTCCCTTGTCCATGCATGGACAGTCTAGCTTTTGCGTTAGCCTGCCTTGCTGATGATTACTCCACAGTCACAGAGGCAGCTTACCTCCTGTTTAAAGCACCTAGTACTGCCACAGGCTGCTTGTGCCTCTCACAGTCTCAACATGGCTGGGCCAGTGGCCAGAGGCTGACCGGGCCGAGGCTGATAGCCATGTTAATGCTCTCTCCTTTGCATGTTCTTCTTTAATATTTAACACAGGTTATTAGACAGAGTGAGCCTGCGACCCCCGGAGCGCCTCTGCACAGCGCATGAATAACTAATGCGTGGCTGATTATGTTAATCAGCTATCGCCGGGCCCGCTGCTGATGACCAGGAGTGTTGCCGTGGTAGCGGGGGAGAGCTCTAATAACCTCAGCATCTCTAAACAGAGCCCCAAACCCGTCATCTCATACACAGACACTCATAAACATACATACACACATGCACACACCCCTCAGCCCTCATCTAAGGAGCTCATCCAATAACACACGCAACCCCCCAGCTCACGCTCTTATTTAGCCTTGATGCTACAGGCTTAACGCTGTGATCTCCCTTTATGCTGCATGTGTTTAAAAAGACGCAGCCCCTCTGATCCTCTTTAGAAGGGCATGTGCATGTTAGCTTAAGGAGAGCCGAGGAACGAAGAACTAAAGAAGTTACGGAGCGTGTCAGAATGTGTTGGTGCTTTAGGGTTCTGTCATATCGCTAGGGAAGGTTTGAGTTCAAAGGTTGTTCCTGAAATGCATTTGAGCATGCTCACGCAGAATTGTTGTTATCCTTTGGTGTGATTAGGATAATATAATTTGGACCTTTTATTTTGGTTTGTAGCACTGCTAAAGCAGCCAAACATGACAAAGGTGTTATCAGTCTGATTTCCTTATCTGATGTGCTGTACATAATGTTAATGTAATATTCTCCATAAGCCGCATTTCCTCACTGTTCTGTCCAAATGTCTTTTCAGGCAGTGCATTATTTCCCTGACCCCTCCTATATTGCATGCATGTTGGGTATGAGGGTCCTGTCAGCCGTGAAGCTCCGTCACTGCTGAAGTTGTACTCCAGCGAGAAGATTTTTCTAGAATAACCTCATCCTCTGCTGGGTCCAGACGACGGACAAGCCCTGATTTTAAAGGCTTATTGCTGCATGGCGGAGCGAGTAAATGTCTTTTCTTTTGCCTGTGTTTTTTGACCCCCCCAGAGATAAAAGCATGCTCTTGGAAAGCCATCTCGGGCGATGCGAATAGGTTGAGCGTGGCTGTATTCCATTCCCATCAGCCGAGTTGCTTGGCCCCTACACCATAAAGAATTCCAACGAGACAATTTTGCGGTGTGCTCAGCGAGCTGACAGCGAGTGTTATTAAAGCGCAGGGTGCTGACCGCTCTCAAAGTTATTAGAGTGTGTGTATGTGTGTATGTGTGTGTGTGTGTGAGGCTGAGATTGTGTCTGTGATAGCCCCACTGGCCATGATGTCCTTCACAGTCTCTCACACACATACACACTTTCACACACTTTCATATACAGGTACATTACAGGGGGACGTGGTCAGTAGTAAGAGGGCGTGCGGGACAAACATGTGCATGCACAGACACTGCAGAAGTCTGTAAAGACGGGTGGAAGTGTCATCTTCTTCATTCCCGTTAGTGAGAGGAAGACAAAGACTAATACTGGTCTGTGATCTGGATAGTAAGCCATAGTTGTGGATGATGCACAGTCAGAGGTTCCTAATCACTGAATGAAATAGTGATCTTAACATATGGCTCATATACATATTTTTGCAGTAAGAGGCAGTAATCACACTACACTGTCACTGTCAACATGTTACTTAAAAAAACTGAAATGCAACAAACATTTGCTTGAAAATGGACCCACACGGATATCTGTGGAATTGTGAACAGTAACACACTTTGTTGAGCATGCTACATGATGTGTAATGCAAATATAAGGACAGTTGAAGTTGCCATGGTCAGTACTCATACAGGTGACCATGGTGACCATCAGCCCAAGGAATCCCCCAGCACTGCAAGCATCAGTCTGGTCGCCCCACCAACATCAGACTAGTGGGGGAGAAAACACAAGCTTCACTTTCAGAAAACATTTTGGGATATCATTGAAGCCTTTGGAACATGAGCCCCAATTGACCACCTCTAGGCCTGCCCCCGGGCACAGCGCAGTGACACTTCAGGAAGGGTTGCATACACATGCTCACCTCTGCCTATGGGCTGGGTTGCCAGATTTCACCACACATATCACACACCCAAACTGACAGATTAGATTTGTCACAATGAGATTGTGAGATTGCTGGGAGAAGTGGCTGGAACAGAAGTGGGAGAAAGGGATCAAAGAAGGGAGACTTTCTTAAAACTCAGGAGTGTTTGCACATATGACAGTGCTGATCATTGATGTTCATGCTCTGCTCAAAACTGCATTCTGTGACGGCAACTAAAATTTACAACAAATCAGCTTTAATAAAGTTAAGTTATTCACACTAAGTTGCTACAGGACACGGACTTTTCACGGCTATGCTGTCGGCCTTTTGTTATGGCTGAATGAAACTAGACAGTTTGGATGAAGAAAGCACAAAAGTAAAACTCCACCTAAACTAGCATCACACTGTGACCTTCCACACTGATAAACTGCTTCAGATGAATATGTTCACTACACTTAAGTGTTTGAGTTTACAGTAAATGACCATTTTGGCTTGGATTCTTTGCAGTGTTGTGTAAAGTTTGACAAACCTCACAGAAGCAGTTAAGAAAGATTGTTTTTGTGATGAAAACATATGTCAGTCAATTGTGTAGATTCATTTGATGTAAATTAGCATGTTGGCTTGTTTGTTGATGTGAGCTTTCTTATAAACAAATAGAAGAAGGTGTAAGTCAATAGTGTAATGAGATTAATCTATATCATCCCTCCTCTGTGAAAGTGTGTGTATGATCCCTTAAATGAAGGAAATGGAGGAATCTCAGGTCATCAGTCTGCTCCTTCTGCTCCTTTTCAATCTGTATCAGGTCGGGCCTGACATGACAGCATGTGGGACCCTGGATGTTCATTCATCATGGGCAGGAGAAATAACAGGACACCTCTGGACTGTCATACTAGATTAGTTTGTGGCCTGTAAGCACCAGGCTTAATAGAGTCTCTATCCTTTCAGCTCAAGTGTCCACTAGGCCACCTCCACAGACGTCTGGGGAGGCCCGCTAGGCCTGTGTGTGTAAAAGTCAACTAGCATTTGATGTTACATTTACCATTTAATGCTAATTTTGTTGCATTTGTTTTGTTGTTGAAGCATTTACAGCATTTACATTTACGACATTTAGCAGACACTCTTATCCAGAGTGATGTACAACTAGGGTTGCCACCTTTCAGATTTTGAAATAAGGGACACCCCTGGCCGGGTTGGGGGAGGGGGGAAGTTGGTTCAGGGGGCGGGGTGTTTGGGGTTGGAGTGTATGTGGGGGGAGGGATTCCATTGCGGGTTGGGTGTGGCTTGATATTGCACCTACATAATAAAAGGTCTTACGCTGTTACAGAAACATTATATAGCGGACTACAATTGCCTTCGGTTGATGCTATATTTAAAAATTGCGCACCGTTTTCAGGTGTATCTTAGCAATGCAGACAACGCTTTCATTGGTGAAGACTCGCACAAGTAATGGGCTTTTATGGCTTGGTTTACTTAAAAGACCTCTTACACCTCCAAAATCAAAAGACTTTTCTTCTTCTTCTTCTTCTTTTGCTGCTTAGCTTAAGCTAGTAATAAAATAATGTCAATTCAACAGTGAATGAAATGAAGTAAATGTAGAAATGTAAAAACAACTGAAATAATTATTTTTTCCTAAATTATACATTTATAGAGTTTTGCATTTTACAGAAAGAACAGAACAAAAACAAAAAGAAAATAATTGTATATATGTATCTCACCGCAACATGGTCACATATTTCACTATATCACAAAATGATCATTAATTAATAAAGGAATAGGGCATAATAAAGTAAAATAAATGGTTACAATACAGACAGTAGTACGTGTATCATGCAAAAAGAAAAATCACATATCCCCCAACACTTTCCATACTGATGACCATGTTTCAGTGAATTTTTGTTGTCTGTTTTGGATTTCAATGAAGTAAAGTAAGTGACAACTTAACTGTAATAAAATAATGATCGAATTCGATTCGTCGTTTTCTTCTTCTTCTTCTTCTTTTCAGAAAACTAAAACCTCCACATTCTCCA
>BRDA01016457.1:0-15740 GCA_036984385.1 Crenuchus spilurus | reverse complement strand
ATTTATAGAGTTTTGCATTTTACAGAAAGAACAGAACAAAAACAAAAAGAAAATAATTGTATATATGTATCTCACCGCAACATGGTCACATATTTCACTATATCACAAAATGATCATTAATTAATAAAGGAATAGGGCATAATAAAGTAAAATAAATGGTTACAATACAGACAGTAGTACGTGTATCATGCAAAAAGAAAAATCACATATCCCCCAACACTTTCCATACTGATGACCATGTTTCAGTGAATTTTTGTTGTCTGTTTTGGATTTCAAATGTGAGCCAAATTAGAGTCCAAACTACTCTTCAGTTCAGACACTGTTAGAACTAAACCATCACTAATACCTAGAAAGAAGGAAAGATACACAATTATACACAATATAAGAGCTTTACAGCATTACAATAAGTGTTTAAACTAGTGCTGCTTAAGTGCTCCACACAGAGATGCTCTTCAGTCTGTGTGTGAAAACTGTGAGGACTCTGCTGTTAGAACAACCAGTGGGAGTTTGTTCACCACCTGGGTGCCAGGACAGAGAAGAGTCTTGATGTCTTGAAGGATGGAAGGTCAAGTTGAGTTGTACTAGAACCTCGAAGGGTTTGAGGTGCAGCTCGAGACTTGACCATTACCATTAGGTAGAGAGGGGCTGGTCCATTTCTTGCTTTGTAGATGAGCATCAGGTTTTAGAATCTGATGTGAGCAGCTACAGGAAGCCAGTGAAGTGAACACAGCAGTGCAGTGATGTGAGAGACCTTGGGCTGATTGAAGACCAGCTCAACAGCTGCATTCTGGATCAGCTGCAGGGGTCTGATGGCTTGCATTGGAAGACCAGCCAGGAGCGAGTTGCAGTAGTCAAGCCTGAGATGACGAGAGACTGGACAAGCATCTGGGTGGCATCCTGGGTTAGAAAGAGTCGGATCCATAGATTGTTAAGGAGGAGGAACCAGCCAAATCCTCCTTATGTATAATGACTTTCTGTATGCTGGCTGTATAATGTAATATGGCACATTATAATCTCTATTGATATATAATGGTGCTTGGCTCTACAGCTGTCTTATTGCTTTTCAGTGATTATAAAAGCTCTCCACTCAGTACTGTCATTCTCTAGTATATCCCTCACACCTCCTCTTCATCCCTGGAGCTCTGACACCTACATCCAGTCCTCAAAATCAATACACTCTAATCTATAATATTCCTTAATTGGTGATTAGCAGTTACTTTGTGGCTCACAGGTCCTGGCTATGAAATTAGTCCTGGCCTTTAATAACCGCTGGACCATCCGCTCTCTTGGAAATGTAACGGCAGAGAGCTCAGCGGTCAGGCTGGAGTAGCTTCTCTCTCTGTGTATCAGACTGTCTGTCTATTTGTATCCCACCCCCTCTCTCAGACGGACTCTCTCTCTCTTTGTCTCTCTGAGTGTTGCTTCATGCTCCCCTTGACCTTGAGCCGGACTCAAGCTCTATAGAAACCCTCTTGTCCTGCAGTGGGCCTTGGATAACAGCTGTTCTTATGTGACTGTCTTTAATTGATGTTGAGAATATCCCTGGAGCTGGTTAATTGATCAAACCCAGTTGTTCACCAAAAACCTGCCTCTGCATCTTGATTTAGTATTTCAAAAAATCCCTATAATACAGATAAAATCATCAGTCTTATAAATCTTTTACATAACACGTTCCATTTTAGTGATGCGTCTTTAAGTGAATTCATGTAAATTAATGTTTTGTTGAATTTAATTAATGAAATTAAGTTAATGAAGTGAAGAGTTCCCCTCACAGAACCTCTCGGACACTAAAGGGAACACAGTGAGGGTGTTACTACGTTGACTGTGGCAGAATAACATTGTTTTTATGAAAATGTTCTGTGATTAACATAATGAACCTGCAGTAATTAAACAGCTTTAACTGTCCACAACTTTAACTTCTGTACATTTTAATGCACTTTATTTACTGAGTTTAGGGTTAGTAATGTTAAGAAAAAAAGATGTCAAACAGGTGAATTTTTTATTTGGGCTGCTTTTCTACAAGGCTGTAGATATTTTTGTAAAAACTTACTGAGTCTCCATGTAAAGTAAATCAATGCTCTACTCTGATCATTGAGTTTGCTGTTGTGCATCTGTTATACATTTATAAAGACCAAAACAGATACAACCTTGATGCACTCTAAAATGTCTAAAGATGATTTAAAGATGGTGCAACATAAATTCTGAGGAAAGTGGTTTACTTTCAGAACAACTGCAGATATGTAGGCCTGCCTTCTTAGTGCTAGTCATTAAATTTGTGTAATAAAATAGTTTAACAGCACAAGCAGTGAATCAGACTTCATAATCGGTCATGTTTTAAATTTATACTGTTAATAGGAAACTGAAAAGTACTCAAAGTAGTCTCTTCTAATATCCCAGCTCACACTAGCCTGATTCTTACCCTCATTAGACCTTCAGTCAAACTCTTGTGAGGTTATTAAATGGCCTTATTAGACTCTGCACAGTCCAGTAGGAATTAAACATTTTCTGAAATTAATAAACACAAAAAATCAGGTCATAGATCATTTCAGTATCCTGAATTTTATGTCCACCATGATTATTATTAATGCACAAAAATAAATGCTAGTATTAAAAAACACAAACATGTTTATATTGATGTAGTAAATACTGACGCAGAGGTTAGTGTTGTTAACCCACAGTTTTGAGTAAAAGCCCAAACTGTCCACACTGTTATTAGACATGTGACTTCTGAGTTTAGCCGCTAGCTTAGAGAACCTTTTGGAAGAAAAGCTGAAACTTTTAAGTCCCGCAGTCATGCGAGTTCATTAATCTTCATATTTTGTATATATTAATAGTTATTTATTCCACATAGTTCTGTAAAATGTCTGAATGTAGCATTAGTAAAGCTAGACTTTAGTAACTGTGCCTTATATTCTGGCCAGTTTCTCCACATTAACTGAAATATTTTTAAAAAATCAAATAAATGATTTAGATTCAACACGCAGTCCGAGGGGATGTGTGTGTATTTATAGTGTCAAAGTTAATAACAATACACGAACAATAAACAATACAAATGCCATTAACACATTTTCTCAGTTTGACCCTTCAGAGCACTGACAGGTCCACACTGCTGTGCCTGTGCTGCCGTGGTCCTCTCATTCATACGGGACACTGGTCAAATGGTCAGAATTTAGCAGGTAAGACAAGTGTGATTAATCACGATTAACTACACAGACCTCACACAATTAATCGTGATTAATTACTTCATTTGACACCACAAGTATTTAGTAGATTCCCAGTGCTGCCATTTTTAAAAGTATTTCTCAATGAATTACAAGTGGGTTTATAAAGCACGCAGGCTCATTAGAGGCTTTTCACTGAAATATATCTCATTATATCACAGCGTCGGATGGTACGGCTTGCAGTAATGCAGTTCATGAATGTGTGCTGGTAAAGAATTTTTGGAATGACAGTAAAATGTTGACGCACTGCTCCGTGTTATCCGCACAGATACAGGAAACGTATTGTTCACACGGACAGAGTGCCTTACTGCTAACCCTACTAATGCAGCTTCAGTTAAATATGCCGTACATAACCGGGCCTGTAACCATTCACAGAACAGAATATCTTCACCTTTCACGTATTTATAAGTCCAGTTCATTGACTCGGGCACACATGCTGGGATTATTGGATTATGTAACATTCTCCTATGTGGCTCTCAAATAACACATGTAGGACAGCTGAATTATGGGATGTTAAAGCGTTGGCCAGTTTAAAGCCAGATAAATAAATATTGCAGTCTACCATAGATCCCAGTATGCTAATCATGACTGACTTCTTAGCTCCACACTCTTTCTCCCTCTCCCTCACACCCCCTGTTCTGCACTCCAGTAAACACCGTGCCAAGCCTATATCTCTGTCTCCAACATCCTCTGTTCCTGCTTAATGGAATTCAGTCAGACAACAAAACCTGAAACAATAGAGCAGAGACCATTAACAAAAGCCAGCTTTTGCATCTGCTTATCACTGACACAGCTGCCGTTGTCTCCAGACGGCCCTGGCTGGCCATCGCCAGCGCTTCATCCTCTCCAAAAACCACACAATGGTCCACAAACAAAACGGTGTGGCTGAGAATTGGGGGAGAGATTGGAGCTCCTTGTTTACCTGCCGCTCCTGAGGGGAAGTGGAGGAGGAGAGGAGGAGGCCTGCGGTGCGGGCACTGGTGGCAGTCGGTGAGTGGGAGCGTGGCGTTGGGCGCCTGACCCTGGTGCGGCGCTCATTGTGTAGTGCGGTGGTGTAATGAGGCCCTGTGTGGATATTGATATGACAGAACAAAAGGCCAAGGTGCAGTAAGGACAGCAATCCACACGTTTCACACCATTTGTTTTTCACACCGTATCCATCACATTAATGGGTCACCTTTCTGTGACAGCTCATGATTACCTGCTTACCCATGGAGAGAAAGAGAGAGGGAGAGAGAGAGAGAGGGAGAGATATAGGAGGAGAGAAAAATAGTGAATAGTGTGTGTGTGGGTGTGGGGGGGGTTGCAGGAAGGAGAGAGATGGGAGACACTGAGACACTTGGGGGAAGATGGCGAGAGAGAGAGAGGGTGAAAGAGACTGACTTGTCTGTGTATGGTGTAAAAGGTAAAGGGTGAGCAGGTGTTGGAGGGGGCAGGAAAGAAAAAAAGGGGCTGGGTCTGATGCAATTTTTTTCCATGAAGATTGGCTTGGGCCCTGTCACCTTTTCCTGCAGGGGGAATTTATGACAGGTCAGCATGCTGTGCCGTCCACTGATGGATGGAGAACATCCCAGTTTATTTGGGGCAGAAGTGGAAAACGGCCGAGCCATTTCCCCATAGCCCCCCATGCAGCCTTTAAAAAAAGATCATCAGGATAGCATGGTGCAAGGTGGCGGGTCAGTTTGTGAGGGTCATAATCACTCACAGGGCAGTACTATGGAGACCTCTAATGCCTTTATTTTTTAATCGTACTACACACGGACAAAGTCAGTCACCTGACCTGCATATGTCCAGCCTTTGGAACGTTCTTTAACTGTCACAACCATCTGACAAACGTGACGATTAAACATGATTTTTTTTGATGAATCAGCAGTTCAGATCAGATATTTAATTTTAATACTGGTCTCACAGGTAGAAACCACACCTGTTAGACACACCCACTCATATTCTGTGTCTTATTTTTCACAGGAACATTCTGTGGAAGGGTGGAGATAAATTAGGTCACGATATGCTTTTCTGTACATACTGTGGATACAAACAGTACTAATACTGACCAAATGCAGATTTCATTACTTACAAAACACAATTAATAGCATTTAATTGGATTTACTGAAGCAGTGTGAAATTGAGTATTAAAATCATTGCAATCAGTTCTGTAATATTTCAGTACTGCTGCATCTGTGCTCGGGCGAGGACTGAGGGAGGTGTCGTCCCAGTGTTTGGAGTGGAAGTGAATCTGAACTGCCCCCCTCCAACTGTCCCTAAACATCTTTGTGACTGTTTTTAGCCGTGTTTTGATGACATTTAACCTGGCAAAATGATTTCTTTATTTATAACAATATGAGTTTTAACTGTGATTTAAATCTGTTAAGTGTTTATGTCCGCACACATGATGGAGACATGGGTAATAAAGTCATGTCTCTTATGTCCTTTTACCAAAGCACTTACTCCACTTTTTCAAACGTTCAGATATGATCAGCTAGCCTAGCCGAGGTCTGTTTGATGCTGCACTTACAAAACAGTAGAGAACAGAAGTGGAAAGCATGGAAAAGATGAGAATAAGCTCATATTCGATTCTTTTTGAGAGAGTTTTAGGTTTCAGATCTAATGAGAATGATCCACCACCCGGGGTCCTTTGGTCTGAGTGATGTGACTTCCCCAAAGTGTGCCACTGTATCACTGCCACCATTTATCAGTATATTTTGATATGTATCATGACAAATCCTGTAGGTATTATTATTATTATTATTTTCTTTTTTACCTTGTTGTCACACTCCTGCCTTAGCCTTGCCCCTGGCTCCGCCTCGACCCTGTCAAGTGTTCTGTCCACATGTTCTGTGTGGTTTCATCTGCTACATGTCTGTCACCATGTGTACTGTTTACATGTCCCACATGTCTCTTTCATGTCATCCTGTCTGGCTAATGTTCTGCACCTGTCTTATCCCTCAGCCCTGCTTGTCCATTACCCCTTTGATTAAGATTGTTATTTAAGCTTCCTTATGTCTCTAGTCCTTTGTCAGTCATTAATAGTTGATGTAGACACTCGTTAATGTCAGTATTGTGTGTCTTCACGCTAGTGTTTTTGTTTCAAAGCCTCAGTGTTGTCTACGTGTTCATAATAAAGTGTGTACATTTGGACCCACCTCTGTATGCATCTCCTTTGGTATACCCCAGCCTTACGGTTGGTTAGCTCAGTTACTATGATAACTAATAGTGACAGACATACTTTGGAGAGTTGTTTTGGTGACTTTCTTTAAGTTTTTGCCAGAGTTAGAAAGAAGCAAACATATATTCATTTAATTAAAGCCAATTATAATTTTAACACAAGATAATGAAAAGAATTTGAGATGGTTTGCATGCAGATTTGATGTTGTAATGCAATACCGTAGCTCTCTTTATGTAAGTTATAGGCAATTAGTAAACTCATATAATGCATTGCCCTTTCAAACTTTCTGTGACTTGAGCCCATAACTTCCTCTCTTAAAAGTAATTGCAGCCGTTCCTGGTTATTCTCTGAAGATTAGTTTGGGTTCACAGCGAGATAAAAAAAAATAAAAGTATTCCTCTCAATTGTAGAATAAGATGCCAGAGCGTGTGCTCCCTAGTTTGTCCAGCGTTTCCTCATCGGCAGGCAGCAATAATTGGCCATGCATGGCTCATTGAGCGATGCGCATGGTCTCGCGCATTGCATTCCCGTTTGGGTTGATGCCTTTTATCGCTGCTTGCTGAGCTGAGGCAATATGGGCCTACTGTTGGTGCTTTAGCGTGGATGATGCTCTAGAGCTAATCGTAAAACAAGCATCAATATCTCCGACGCGAGGTGTGATGAGAGCTGCAAGGATAGGTTATCACTCCACAGCTCAATAACACCTTCATGTTCAAAACAAATACGAGTTATGTAGTGTGCCAGGAGGTGTCTGATCATTTGATACCTGCCTCATTGAAGCTGCGGATGCCTAATGTTTGTTTATTACTTTATTTAGCCCCAAATCTTCTTATCTCATGCTATTGTGATCGCTCACTATCTCCACACTTTTATCCATTTTCCCTCTCTTTTTTTTTCAGAGAGTAATCTGAATCTTTGAATCCACTGATGTGGTTCATCTCCCAGTACAGCATTTCTTTTGCATCTCCATATCTCACATCACTGCAAATGGACATTTTACTCTGGGAGAAGTGACAGTGCTGTATATAGTAGATGGCGCATTGGGCAGTATGCCACTTTATGATAAAATAAAGAGTGTAGCTCACTGTAGTTCCTATCTCAGCACTTCAGAGCTGTGTCAGGGGAGACTGAAAGAGACATAAGTGGGAAAAGAGAGAGATTGCTTTGTCCCGAATTAAAAGTCAAAATGTCATCTCTTTCTCTAATTGCCCACAGCCATTATTGGACACTGCAGAAAATAGTGTCTGCATGTGCACTTTATTTGCTCATCTGTTGCCAGGACCTCATTCTGCAGGGACCAGGGCATCACCACTGTGCATATATCATCAAGTCTCCATTTAGAGGGAAAAAAATAGGACTATAGTCAGGATGCTTTTCGTGTCAAAGTCTAAGGGATGGCACTCTGAAGATGTAAAGTGAAGTGCTGAAGAGACATTGCAGTCAGAAATGAGCACTAAAACATGAATTATATCAGCAAATCTGTATTGTGGTGGTTTGGTGTAAATCAGAGACAGGGCAAAAATGGCTGACAAGTTTTGCCATTAAAAGATAATTGTAATCAAGGTGCAGGATGAGCAGTGAAGTGGAGCCGGCAGATAGATGGACAGCTGTGGAAAGATGGATTGTTTTAATTTGCGCCAATTAAATTGAAGTTCATTGGATCATCTTCCTCAATCTTCATGAATACTTTATTTTCGGGCTGCTATGAGGCTATTAAAAAGAGTGATTGAACCCTAAGACTTGGTATACCATATTTTATGTTGGCCCATCATTAAGGACTTTGTGCATGCATACTCTTCCCTCCTTGGTATATAATGAGTTTTGTTGAGGCAAAATGCAAAGCAGAATGGCTGAAATGGGAGATTGATGGGAAGAAAGGGTAAGAACTCAGCGTCTCCCACTCCTTCATTTCAAGCCATTTCAGCCAAGCTGGAATCCTCAGCTGGGCTGTAGAATTTGCTTTGCTGCTGGTGGACATATTGAAGGCATTCGAGGCTCAGTAGGTTTGATACGGAACATAGCTGGAAGCGCTACTTAAACTTACATTTTAATGCTTTCCATGTCGAAGCCAAATGTGCACTTAACTCTTTTAACATGCACATGGATGAGGGGGGAACAATTTAACGCTCTTCTGTTTCTATAATTTGCATTCTGTACTCACTTTCTAAACCTCCAGCACCACACACACACACACACACACTTACACTCAATAAACATGCCTGACAAGTGAACATGCAAGCACACACCTGAAACACATGCTCTGAATATCTGTGAACGTGAGATCACATCCCACATGTTATACACTGTTGCACTGCAGTTGTTTAGTGAAGAGCAGAGTAATTAAAAATGATAAGCAGGCCTTTGTTTATGATGAGTGCACTTGTAAACAGTAATTGAATTAGTATATGTGGCTTTGTGTACAATGCTATAGGCCTTGAAATACATCTGAACCGCTGCATACTCAAAAAACAAGTTCTAAAAAACATGATCAGAGGAAAAATGAACCTCCAGACTTATTGCTTTACTAAAGTGTTGGCATGCATCTTAAATCTAAGCCAAATGTCCAAATCCAAATGTCAAATGTGTATTATGCATTAAAAGCAAAGTCTGCCCATTTGCATGGATAATTTAATATATCACCAAAAGAAAGCAATTATTTTTTATATTCAAACATTGCACTTCTTGCACATTATGCCTTAAGTAAATGTAATGGCAGTGGCCACTTTGCAGATCTTCAAAGGTCAATAGTCACGTTGATGTTTATCGAGTGCGACTCACAAACACGGCTTCAGTACACACTGCCTAATGTGCGTTTCCAACTGGGGCGCTTGGGACAAAAACACTTTACTCACTCCTTAGACCGGAAACAAAGAGTATTTAAGGCCAGGCCATTGGGTATTGGCAGATGTAAATTGATGTAGTAAATCACAATTTCATACGTACTCTATGCACGGCTGGGAAATTGGCAAGACGTCATGAAGAAACGAGTGCTGAGGGTTATACTTCCGGCATATTTGTTCTGGGCCAAGCTGCTCAGCTCTGGTAATTTTTTGCATTACAATCTCAGGACAAAACCACGTGTCCTTGCTAAGTCTGATCTGACCTTTCTTCTCTGGTAAAAGAAAAACATGGAGATGCCTTAAACATGATCTCCTTGCTGCTGTACAGGCTTAAGGAGAACTGGGGCTATTCTTATTAAGGCCCTGAGTGGTTTAATTGATTATGTGAAAAAGCCCGTTATACACAGATGATCATTAGATTTACTCAGATTACCTGCTATTACACTGAATGCAGATATTCAATAAAATTGCACAGAACTCCAGAAATGATGCAGTGTGTCCTTAGGTGATTTTTTGAATAATGGAGATTTATGAATCTTTGCTGATAGCACTTATTTTTGTGTAATTATAAGCAACTGTAAGCACATAATTGCCTGGAGTGCTGCCTAAATCCAGTGTTCCATTGCATTTTGTTGGTTCTTTCCAGCACAGGTGTATGTGGAGTGTTTTTCTCTCCTAAAATCCATTCCAGGCTTATTATTGTACCTCTTTATCCAGGCTGGAACAGGGTTGTTAATTAGCTAGACCTTGAATTAGATTATTTGCATGTCTGAACAAGGGGTAAGGTATTAATGCTCCCCTAAGACACACAGTAATAACCTCTTCAGTGGCTTTCCGGTCCCTGTGGAGACAACTGAACAGAAGCCCAGCCAGAGAGAGAGAGTGAGCAAGGGAGAGGGAGAGGAGCCATTTCATCCAATTAGCTATGGATTACACCACTCCTCTCCCTTTGAATCCTATTTGCTGTGATAAGGTGTTCTCCTGAAGGGGCCGAGCCGAGCTGTGCTATCCAGGGAAATGATTAATTCACGAACCCAAAATTAAAATGCAGTGCCTCTCACTCTGCATGCAGTGACATGGGGAAGCCGGGAAGACTCGCCTTAGAAATCAATAAGGGCACCAAACATGGGCGCCCAGGGAAGCCACTGAGGCAAAGTGACAGTGCTGAAGAAAAAAAAAAAAGATATATCCAGAATTTTGAAAAGTCATAACACATTATATTCTACACATGAGCTGGATATGTAGGCTGGTTTAATGGATGATGATCTTGAATTATTCAAGTGTTTTTGAACAGCTTGGGATGGCTTCCAAAGCAAATTGTATCGCATCAGCATCCATGATTCTGCCTGTGATGATATTCAAATTCTTTTTTCTTTACCCCTATGTTAATTCATTGCCTTTACAGTAGCAAACTTGGGTTCTATGCAGTCTTCAGGGTCTTCTTTTTTGTTGATGGATCATTTCAGGTTAAACTGCCATTATGGGCTCTGTTATGGTGGTTGAAGTGGCCTGAAATTGGCACAAAGTAATATTTGTAAACATGTGTATTTACCACCCATTTATACTGAAAGTAGATGCTGTGGATTCGGGTTTTGAGCATCTGAGGTGGAAGGTTTTTTAAGAGGTGTTTTGTGTTTCCACTGCTGCAGAATTCACCTCTAGCTGGAAGCTGCTTCCTCAGGCATGAGAATGTGTGGAGAATCTGATATGAGCAGCTTTATATTTCCAAACCCCACTGACGCCACACAAACGATGTTTAAACACCCTGTACCTAGGGTTTAATTAAGTCCCTCTAATCGTGTTCCAATCGCGAGCCTGGACGGATGGGTTGGAATTCCTGATGTGCATTTCTGTCAGTCTTAATTGGATAATTGATTGCCAATTTGAACCTGGCCACACACTGCATACACAATAAAGAGCCTTGGCCATGTTCCTTGAGGATTCATTTTCCGTCCGAATAAAGATGCTGCTTCGATAGGCAACGATCCAGTCATCCAGACTAAGGCCAGTTTCTCAGCAAAGCCTTGATTCTCTGAATGACCAGTTCACAATGATGCGGTTAGAATAGGAGACGTTATGCTGTTCATGTAAATTGAGGCTTTTAATGTAATTATCAGGTGATGTCATTTGTGATATGCAGGAATTTAAATTGAAATCAAAAGATCGATTACCATCATAATCCAGATGTTTTGTAAAAGCATGTAAACAAATGTAGTAGTACAGGTAAGGCTTAAATCACAAGCTGCTTAGTACTGTAATGACTGAAGTGCAGTAATGGGCTTTTATCTGTCAGTAGGTATGTTTACATGCAGAGATGTTCACCAGTCTGAGTGAATTCACTTTAACTGTACAGTCATGTTGAACTGTTTATATGTACACTCACCTCAGCAGTTTGAAGAACGTCTCTATTTACAAACACATACAGGTAATCTGATTGACAGTACTGTTGTGTGCCCTTTAGTGTAAACATCAGCTTAACGACAACACACATGCGAGTTGTGTGAAATTGTTAAGGGGACATAATATAAAAACTCACTTTTTCAGTGTTTGTGCACATATGTTTGCTTATCTGGACTGATCACCACAAAATAAGTCACTTTTTTGTGCAATGCCCACGTCTGAGAACATGAGATTTGGATCCTTTATTAAGCAGTAAGGTGACTTAGATTGAACCCTGTACTCCACCTGAATAGTCCACAGCTTGAAAATGAAGCTGCGTGCTTGTATTTTTGTAAAAGAATAAGAACTAAACACAGGAAACGTCTACATGGAACAGAACCTGTACCACTTTGTGTGCTTTTTCAAAATGGGTCAGTACGACTCAGGACTGAAAACTTTTCCTAAAAGAGAGATTAATACCCTCCACGGCAGTGCAGACGAGGGACATGTAAGCGTTTCTGCTTAGTCTGCTGATTTCTGAAGTGTTTCTGCTGATTTTAAAGAGATTACCCTGACGGTTGTAGACCACTGAGCCACCTGCTTCAGTTTGGTGTTGGTTAGTTTTTAGTGCGACAGTGGTACACTGTTACATCAGCAGTGTGACCTGGTTAAAGTGGCTGAACGTGATTCTAGTCTGGTGAATTGAGGTGCTGTGTGACGAGATAGTGGTTTACTGTCAACTCAAAATGAAATTGAGCTGTCAGGAGTCAACACTTATCCTGTTGAGTATTCTGTTGTATGTATATGTACAGTACATTGCAATATAACTCAAATGACAGTAGTACCTTTAATCCATCACTGAATTATATTGGTTAAAATTAAGTGGAGTGGAGGAGTTGACTCAAGAAACCCTTTGTGATGACTGATGATTGGCTAACATTGGCACTGAAAGCCCAGCAGAAATAGGGGTTTAGTGAGCAGTGAATCTTAAAGCAATAGGCACTCAAACCAGGTGTTCTCAGCAGGGCTGTTTAGAAAGCCTGGAATTTTAAAAAAAGTAACGTCACAGACATGTTATTAAGACCCCCATGTAACTGCATTAACTTGTGGAAAAGAAGTACAGTAAGTCCCCTTTAACATAAAATAAGCCATAGTAGAGCATCATGTTAGATTATCTTTAACTTTGTTGTCTACTGCAGTGGGGCATTGTCTTTGACTTTTCTTTTGAAATACAATACAAAGCAGTAAAAAACTAAATAAACACACTGTGTTCATAACACCCAAATGATGATGTTGTTCTTTTAGGTGTTGGTGGTTATCTGATTATAAAATAATCAGTGAACATGCTAATTTGATTAATCTTACAGTCTAAAACACTTTATAGATAAGACGTCATATCTAACGTGTGCGTGGAGGCGTGTCTAAAAGGGACATTTCACAGAAATACTCATTCATTCAGATAGTTTGTATGTGATTACCCAGCATGGGTATAATATGTATATCAGTGAGGGTTAAAGGAGAAACGGTTTCTGCTGTGTTTCATAACAGTGAACTTTATGTTTGCACACTCAGTGAGAGCTCATGACATTCTGTCTGCCAAATGATATTTTCATTATTTACTCAATAAACTCCTGAGTCCATTTGTCACGGTTTTGTTAGACATTTACTGAGATGGAAAAATATGGATATTATACACAAATTTGTCAAGCTGAAGATCAATGAAGAGAGCAGGCATGAAAATATAAATGGAGGAAAACAGTGCTGGCCATAGAAATTAAGCCTCTATTATTTCTTGGTTACATTAAGCTTGTGCTACCATTAACCTGCCTGTGTGCTCAGGTTATATTTATCTACTAACCCTCTCAGAAAGGCAGCTGTGTAGAACTTACCTGACACTGTCATCTTATGCCTTACCAGCAGGTAGAGTCCGTCTTGAAGAGTTTTATTCAAAAATGCAAACCAAGATCACAAAGACCTGAAGCCTGAGATTATAAGTGGACTTCAGCAGTCCTGTGATGTTTCTGCAGGTTTAAGCATCCTGCTCCTGTGAGAATGTGAGAGAAACAGGCAGGGAGTGCTTTTTTACCACCATTTGTACTGAGTGAAGTTTCTTTGGAGTCTCCTTGAGACAAGTGACCAGAGCGGTCCAAAGTGAAGGCCTTATCAGTCACCCACACAATGGCGCCACCCCATGAATTATATTGAGGTGGGGGAGAGGCTCGTGCAAAAGCGTCCGCATTGTGGACCATCTGGGTGACAATAAACACCTCCCCGCCTGCTTTCCTCCATCATTCAAGGCCAAGATAGCAGATCTGGACCTTAACTATAGCTCACTATCGGCTGCATCGGCTGCCTGACCCAGCAAAGAGATGGAGGTGAAGCTCAAGGATATCTCTCATGGAAAGAGGAGAGAGCGAGAGAGTGACTGAGAGAGAGTTAGAGTTGAGGAGGTGATTATGGCCATTCTGGTGAAGATGGAAGTGTTTTTGTGTAGAATGGGAGTGAGGAAGAGGGAAAGCAGGAGAAACAAATAAAAACTGATAAACAAAGTGCTGAAAAAGTGACTGAGTAACATAGTTGCTAATGTATTTAGGCCAGTTAAATATATTTTGTACAGATTATTGAATGTACGTGATGTACAGTGAGCTATGCTGAGCGTGTAGGTACGTAGTATAAAGAAAGCTGTGACTATGTGGATGTTTTAGTTTTGCTAAACGCCGACAGTGTCACTTAATCCACAGATGATCATATTCCCTGATCATGTTCAGTGAAGATCAACAATTAAGACCTGTGTGAGTTAAGGGTGAGAGAAATCAGACAGGAGTGGTGGTGTATGCTGACTGTACTGCAAAAATGTGACATCAGTTGTCAAACTATTACACATTAAGATTTATATTGATTTGTGTCTAGACAATCTTTGAGAAATGGCTTCCTCTCCTCACACTACTGCCTCAGACTTGACAAAAACAATAGTTTGTAGCTCTTAAACATGCGGTTGAGCTCCTCTGTGAACTGGAAAGCCAGAAAGAGAATGTATGTAGGTAATCTAAATGGTCTGTGTCACTAGTGGCTGCTCTGTAATATTAGGGTTGTTATTAGAGCCATGGCCCTCCGGAGGGACTGGACTGCACCAGCCTGCATTAGAACCATTACTGTTGCTCTTCATTCAGCCATGGCTGTGGAGCTTGTCACAGACCCCACCGACAATTGGATTGTTTTGGGACTTTGAATGAGAGTAAACTCTATTAGTAAAGGTTTTATGGGGCTAAATTCACCTCTTCTCACAGTAAAGCCACTGCTGCTCTTACTTGTTTTGGTGATACTGATGAAAGGTTGAGCACTGCACATGCCTTGCAGTGCTTCTCAAGAGTTGGAGCATGAAGGGTTGAGTACAGAGGTGGGGAGTAGCCTAAACCATGCTTAAGTAAACATTGGGAGGGGGATTAGTCTTTAATTCCATATCAAAGAACCTTTTAAAACATCCAGCATCTATCAGAATAACTATATACAGTATATATATATATATATATATTAATACTAAAGTCATCTAAACTATGAATAAACACATCTGTAATTATTTAGTAAACAAACAAGTAAACAAACCAGAATATGTTAATATTTGACAGTCTTCACAGTAGGCACCTCCTGCTTAGACCATTTTCTCAGTCAGCTTTATGAGGTAGTCACCTGGAATGGCTGTCAGTTAACAGCTGTGTCTTGTCAAGAGCTCATGACTTGCATTTATTGCCTCTTAATGTGTTTGAGACATCAGTTGTGTGTCTAATTGAAGTAAAATCTAAAACATTTTGGTTTGTTTAACACTTTTAAGTTTACTACATGATTCATTATGTGTTCACTCAGAGTCTGGATGACCTCAGTGTTTATTTACAGTGTAGGAAAATAAATAAATAAATAAATAAAAGATTGAATGAGAAGGTGTGTCCAAACTTTTGACTGGCACTGTATATATACAGTGGTGTGAAAAAGTGTTTTCCCCCCTTCCTGATTTCCTGTTTTTTTGCATGTTTGTCACACTTAAATGTTTCAGAACATCAAACCAATTTATATACAGTGGTAACCCTACTTACGAGTTTAATCCGTGCAGGAGCCGAGCTCGTTAGCTGGTTTGCTCGT
>BRDA01016453.1:0-14940 GCA_036984385.1 Crenuchus spilurus | reverse complement strand
ACTGGACAGGTTGGTTTCACAGAAGTGTGGTTGACTTGGAGTTACATTGTGTTGTTTAAGTGTTCCCTTTATTTTTTTGAGCAGTGTATATATAATATAATTTCACTTTTTGAATTGAATTACTGAAATAAAAGAATTTTTGGATGATATTCAAATTTTTTGAGATGCACATATATGATCAAAATATGATTACAAATACACAGTTCATTAAAAAATTAAGCCTACTATGATGACTGAAAAGGCAGCTGCTGTGGGTCGGCAAAATATACATTTTGCTAATTTTATGCTGACTTTCAAACCACAACACAATTTATTTTTTATATAAGCAACTGAGGACACAATAAAAGCAAAAATAGGTGAACTTTTATTAGAACAGATAACTGAAGATGTTTAGAGTAAAAACCTTCATCTGAGCACAATAATGAAAACCACATGCATCCATTTTAGTTTCAATAAGATTAAAGCACAATGGACGATCAATGGCTAAAACAACATAGAGACATAAAAGTGCAGATTAAGGTATCAGAGAGGAAGACTAATCCTGATTTAGTGCAGTATTGATCCTGAGAAGGCTCCCGTCTGCTGGATCCAAAGAGGCGCATGATGGGCAGACTCCAGAGGGACGTTTTACCACGTCTGTAAGAATCAAACCACATTGTCAGACATAACAAAAGAGGCTGACATACGAACCGGGATTGTACCTGTTTTCTATAGCGCCACATTCTCATTAAAAACCACAGTCGTGCAGCTGAGGCCCCCTTGAAGCCACAAAGCAGCGTCAGAGCACAAGGGCAAACGCCCATGACCCGCCACTGGCCTTCCAGCCATAATAAAACAAGATGGCTTTCTGCAACAGGTTTGAATGTAAATGGAGGCCTGAATGGACACTGGGGTTTGTACACGTGCCTCTCAGAGTGGCCTGCTGTTTGGGTTTTGTATGTCTGTGGCTTTCTTTACTTTAAGGTTTGGAGACAGACTGCACCTCTGCCTTTGTCTGCTTTGGTTCTTTTGATGTATTATGCTGATACACCATTAAAGCACAGGATACGCTGTATAACAGATAATATTACATACAACTGCCTTCTAGACAATGTAGGACTGGATCTTCTACATGATCTATACTGTAAAACCAATGCAATTTCATTCCCAAAATACTGGAAATGAAAGTATTGTAGGTTGAGAATATGTTTTTTTATTTATGTAATTATAGTACCAGTCAAAACACACATTCTCATTCATTTTTAATTTTTTTAATTAATTTTCTTACATTGTAAATGAATACTGAAGTCACCCAGACTATGACGGAACACATAAGGAATCATGTAGTAAACTTAAAAGTGATAAACTAAAACATGTTTTAGATTTTACTTCAGAGTAGACACACAACTGATGTCTCAAACACATTAAGAGGCAAGAAATGCAAGTCATGAACTCTTGACAAGACACAGCTGTTAACTGAAAGCCATTCCAGGTGACTACCTCATAAAGCTGACTGAGAAAATGCCAAGTAAGCTGCATCTAAGCAAGAGGTGCCTACTGTGAAGAATTTTAACACTTGTTTGTTTACTAAATAATTACATATGTGTTTAAGTAACACTTTATAATACCTTTCATTAATAAGCCATTAACTAATTATTAATAACAGTGAAATCATTAGTTCATGAGAATTTGAACATAAACAAATGTTTATAAATGACAGTTCATGTAGTTACTAATGATTGTATTCAATTTTTGCAAATGTTAAAAAATCATTAGTAAATCATTTGTTAATGAAATTCTCATGAACTAATGATATGTTCACAGTTATTAATCATTACTTAATGAGCTATTAATGAAAGTTATTATAAAGTGTTACCTGTATTTCTTCATAGTTTAGATGACTTTAGTTTTAATCTACAATGCAGAACATGTTTAAATAATAAAAAACACTGAATGCCCAGAAGGTGTGTCCAAACTTTTGACGGGCACTGTATAATCAAAGTCTTTATTAATGTCATACAGGTTAATCAGTGTGGTTTAGGACACAGTACAAATGTTTTGTGAACTATAAAAAAAAAGATAAAAAGGCACTCCTTGATGATTAGCTCCAAAGCTATCACGATGCTAAACGGGAACCTGCACTAACTGACATATTTACAATGTCTCATGTTTTTTTTTAATTTTATCTGTCTTATTTGTCTGTCTGTGTACCAATATGTGACCCCGCCAGGGAAAACCAGGCCAAAGTCACTGGGCAACTTACTGAGATATCGTGTCAATATTATGTCAATCACATTAACATCAAAAATTAGCCACTCGGTATTATTGCTGTAAATGAAAGATAATAGTCTCAGATATTTATCGTAGTACATATTTTGATCAAAAACAACAAATTCACAAAAAAGTAGTTTTGAAAAAAACTCATTTTGAAAAAAAAAAAGAATGACTTTGACCTGGTTTTCCCTGGCAGGGTCACATATGTTTAGCTCTTGTTTTCTTAGCTAGTCTTAGTTTTTCTATTTATATACTGTGCTGTGTGCACTTGTAAGGAGCAGCTTCCAATCTCATTGTACTATGTATACTGTGTATACTTGGATGATGACAATAAAGGCTATCTATCTATTTTAGAAGCTTTGTTAGCAACTGTGCTATTTGGGTGACTATTGAGTTCTAGTTTTTATTTGCAATGTAAGCTTCATAACTGCTGTTTTTAACCACCAAAGGAAAATTTGGAGTCCAGCAGTTGGAGTTTCTGATGGACTACATTTGTGTAAAATTTACATTTAAGACATTAAATAGATGTTCTTATCTAGAGCCACTTATGTACATGCTAGGAAGGTTGAAGATAAGCTGTGCTGCAGGGCTCTGGATCAATTGCACAGGCCTGATGGCACACATAGGAAGTCCTGCTAGGACAGAGAGTCAGGAGATGACAGGAGACTATACATCCACCTGGGAGGCCTCTCTAAAGAGATCAAATTCTCAGTTTGTTGAAGAAAAGAAACCTGCGTGTCCGAGTCCGGTTTGCAACATGAGCTGAGATCGATAGCTGGAACATTGAGAACAATAAGATTTCGAGCCTTCTTGGATGAAGTGAACAAGGAAAGTTGGTAAAATCTAATACCTCCTAGTAAATTGGTGCTATATTTTTACAGTAACAGCTGGGTTACTTTAGGTGACTATTGAGTTCTGGTGTTAGAAATGTTAGTCTCACAGCTCCAGTTGTACGTAAAAAAGCAAACCAAAAAGGTCTTGACTGCACAGTCTTGGATGTACACATTATGTCTTGTGTAGTTACCAAGATAGCACACAGATGTGGGCCACTTCTGGCTGAGAAATGGCACTGCTGACCCACTGTCGGCATGGCAAACTGAGCCAAATGTGGCCCTTATATTGAAAATACACATTTGGCCCACAGGTACCAAAACAGATGTGGTCCACTTCTTCAGAGATATGGCAGTGTTACCTACATTTGGCTCATATGTGGGAATGATCCGCCCAACTGCCGTCGATCCATGCAGCAAGTGGGCCAAATGAAATGGAGGATGAGGGCCAGAATAATTTTGCTATCTGGGAAAAAGTATTACATTGTTATTACATTGTTAAATGAATGATACAACCATCATAGGTACATATTTTTCTACCAATATCAGATTCAACCAGCCAAGACATGTTTGGAGACCAAATGTTCCATCTTTACTTTAGAGCTAAAGAAATGAAAATTTCTAACACTATAACTGTCACTTCCCCGCCCTCATCTGTCTAATAAACTTGTGTTGGGATCACTAATACAAATCTCTGTCTACATCCATACGCATCCCTGGAAACGTCACAGAATGAGGGACAACAACTATGACACAAAGAGGAGACTTTATAGGGGCAGCGATTGGACACAAACAAGGGAACAGACCTGAACAATGACGTGACATCACAGGAGGGTGGAGACATAATGTAGGATGTACATGTGAAGGCACATAACAGGAAACACTTAAAACCTGGAATGTATTACAAAGTGTTACTCAGTTTGGTTTTGCTGGGATTCAACTTCAGGTGGTGGGTTGCCATCCATGATGATTTGTCAGCCAGACATACTGAGACCCAACTGGAAGCCAGTGCTGGAGGCTAGCAGGTTGCAGTGAAAGGGTTGGTTGAGTGTAAATTTGATTTTTCATCAAACGTGAAGTGCTTGTATTGTAATCTCATTTAATTCAATCTGACGTAATTAGAAAATAACACGTTAAGCTTTTCAATCAAAATGACTGAGTTAGCATTGAATTCAAAATGTAGAATTGTGGGGGCAACCGGACATGAATACAAAAATTCTATATAGACTTAATTTCTCTCTCTCTCTCTCTCTCTCTCTCTCTCTCTCTCATGTTTCTGGATTGTCCAGGGTCTTGAAGGTCAGGGGTCAGGCCCTAAAAGGTGGATTAGTTTATTGACACAATAAAACCTGGCACTTTATTTGACGCTCCTTCACCCCATTTTCCCACCTATCTCCTCTTCATTTCTCAATCTCACACATCCCATGGGAGCGCCAGAATTGGGGGCTACTGACTGTCATTGGCTATGATCATTAAAGCCCAGCAGACTGCAAGCTGGATGAAGAAGCCTCAGCTATTTGTGATATTATTTCAGTAAAAACGTGAAATGTTTTGACGGTGCATGTTTTACATTCTGACAGTACGTTACAGGCTCAGGACACATCTGTAGTGATTATGCTCCTGGAGAGATGCTTGGAAAGCAGTTAACCCATGATCTACACCAGCATCTGCTCAGCAAATGAGCAGCCTTGTAGCACTGTGATTCTCTCCCCTTCATTCAAACAATAATTCTGCAAATACTGAAGACATATGTTCTGCAAATCAAAACATGAAGCAGGAAGATTAGCTCAGTTTGAAAAAAAGTAGTTTATTAAACTTTTAATGTGGTTCATGTTGGTCATGCAGGACCATTGAGAAGCACATATCACTGCAAAGTCCCATGTGTCAGAAATTGACAATGGATCCCTTGCAACAACAAAAAAGTTACTTATTTTTGGATTTTTGTAAAAAATAAATTGCATGAGCACAATGTGACATTATTTAATATCTTCAATTTAAACTAATGCATTAGCAAATGTGCAACATCTGTTTATTGACAGGTATTTAAAATAAAAGAAATGTAGCATTTCATTGTAACATGTTAAACAAAAAATATTAAAATAGCTAATTACCAATAAAATGGATAATTGTTGGTATATACTGTATGTTTTCATTTTAAGGGATCAACTGTATACATATGGATATGTATATTGTATGTATTTAGTGTGAAAAGCTTATTTGGAACAAAAAAGATAGAACTGCATTTAATAGTGCTTTCAATAGTGTTTGTATTGATGTACCAGACCTTTAGCCACCATTACAGCTAGCAGCATTTTTGTTACAATACTTACAGTTACACTTCTGCTCAAATATTTTTTGTTGTCACTCATTAAATTTAATATTTTCCATGACAACACTTTGTTTCAAATAACAACAACAACAACAACAACAACAACATAATAATAATAATAACAATAATAATAATAATAATAATAATAATTATTATTATTATTATTATTATTATTATTATTATTAATAATAATAATAATAATAATAATAATAATAATAATAATAATAATGAACAATATTATTTTTATTAACCATCCATTATCTTCTGCTAAATTCTGATCAGGGATGTGGTCCCCTTCCACGTAATAGGGCATTATTATTATTATCATTATTATTATTATTATTATTATTATTATTATTATAGCTCAACCATTTAAATAGCAATTAACTGTATCAATCTGATACTTAATCAGGTTTAAACAAGCAGTACCTGCATTTGGGGCCCTGTTTGAGGAACCACAGCATAGCATTATAGAAACCACCCAAGCCATTACCAGGCTGTCACATAACATCTTAATGACAATAACACAGCACCTCTGACACATCAGCCAGCCTAACAGCCTCATCTCTCCATCTACACACTGCATCTCTCTCCCATCCTCATTCTCTTCTCCTCTCTCTTTTGGAGCAGGTGATGAATGCCTATGCAAGCCGATCAATCAGTAGATCAATCAGAGGTCAGCTGGCCCTCCTCTGATCAATACCACTCTTGTTCCTGCAGCAGGAGAACCGGCACAATGACTTTAGCACTTAATTATGTTGTTAATTGCTGTGTTAAGCTTTCTGCAGGAGGTCCCCCAGGTTGGTAATTGAGGGTGGCTAGGCCCGCAGATTCCCAGCACGATGCATTAATTCACAAATTCAATAAGTGGAGCCGAGTGTTAATGACTGTCTATGGAGAGCCTGCTCTCCAATGCCGGGCCTTACAGTTAACCTGCACTCGCTGAGAACATCAATATCATCAACAGTGAACCACAGTGCAATGAAACAAAGACATTTTTTAAAGATTTTAAACCTTTAAAAATGTTAATGTGATGGAGCAAGGACACTACTTATTATTTAGTTCATGTGCTATTGTATTATGTCTGTATATTTTCACATAACATAGTGCAACCTCAGTTATTAACTCACTGTAGAAATATTGACTCAACCACATTCTGAAGGCCACTAATTTCTTATAAAAATTCTTGTGTTTAGGCCAGTGAAAGGAAATGTTCTCTATTGTTATCCATAAATGTTATCTGTGCAGGTTAGAGAAGTGAGTTTGGGACTGAAATGTTGCCAGTTGGATCCCCTGAACTGGCAAGAAAAATCCATGGCGAGAGTGCATCAAACCCCCAACTGCTCCCTGGGTGCTGCAGCAGGTTGCTGCCCAACTGGTCCAATCGTGTGTGTGCTGCCCCCCCAGTGTATATGTGCGGCACTACATTTAAGCAATAATACATGACAGGGAGTGCTATAACATGAGATATTGGCACTAGTGTGCTGGTGAGTGCCAAAGATCAGTACATCAGTGCCAGTCAGTACATCAGTGACTGATGTATTATTGCAATTATACCACAGTTTTATGCCACTTCATTAGATACATACCATTTTGTTAGCTCTGCTGTGTCTGATACCAATCATACCATCACCGTATACTAGCACACCACCATCACATTTGTGCCACTGCAGCGCTAAGAATGATCCATCCATCTGTGGAGGACCTGTGGGGGTTCTGACCATTGAAGAACAGGTGAAAAAAGGCTAACAAAGCATCCAGAGAAACAGATGGACTACAGTCTGTCATTGTATCTCTATGGTTGAGCTGATAGAACGGACATTGAGTGTAGATACATTGTAACTGTACCTATGAGCATATATGATTATTTTCTGACCCGTATCTTAATAATTGCCCCTAAAATTGATTTTCAGAATGTCACCAAAAAACAGACACTCTAATGATGTAAAGTTCATGGTCAAGTGAGGTGTAACTTGGACAAGCTGTCCCGAAATGGTGAATAAGTATATAGTCTGTGTTAAGGGGGGGTTAAACTCTTATTTACTTTGTCTATAGATGTGTGGACTCAGTATCAGCTGTGTATACGACTTCTGTCCATTGTGTGAAGTCCAGCAACCAACAAAGTCCCCGGAGGCCTTCACATGTCAGCAATGTTAAAGGCCCTCAGGATAGAGCGTGCACGCATACACACACACACACACACACACACAAACACTCCATCTTTCATTGCTTCAGGCAGTGTAACAAAACAGGGTCCAAACAGCCAGATCAACAAGAGGCACACTTCCCACAACCCCCAACTCTCACCCACCCTCACATGCACACACACTAGTTTTTCTACAGGCTCAGTACCTAAAATCATACAGTGGCCTTTGTGTATATTTGCAGTAATGCATTAATAATAATCTCCCTTTAAGGTGTATATAGTTTTCTACATCATCTGCTCTTTACATTGATGTATGGCCCAATAGCAATGCATCAAAATATTATCTATATACAGGGGTTAGACAATGAAACTGAAACTCCTGGTTTTAGACAACAATAATGGATTAGGATGGTGTTGGGCCTCCTTTTGCGGCCAATACAGCGTCAATTCATCTTGGGAATGACATATACAAGTCCTGCACAGTGATCAGAAGGATACATCCATTATCTTATCCACTTAATATTATTATTATTATTATTATTATTATTATTATTATTGTCCTGGAAATGTATGAAAACACACGCACACACACACACACACACTTCAACCTTCCTTCTGTGTCTGCAGAGATTCATTTGGTTTTTCTTCTCCGCTTCCTCACAGGAGGGTGTATTCTTGTGTTCTTCATGGTGAGTTTTCTGAGTTGACCTCCTGCAGAGCCCCCAGCGCAGACAATAATTAAGCAACATGCACACAGGCTGCAGAATAGCGGGGGCTTCTCTGCGTTCCCCTCGGTCGGCCTGGAGAGGGCCCTTTAGGGCCCAGCTCTGCTGGAGCATGGGGACCAAGAGCTGAGGCTACAGCTGTGGCACTAACACTTTCACCATCACCATTAACACAAGCTATAACATTACACTCAACATGCATACACACATTAACCAAAGCAATAGAGAGAGAATGAGCTGACTGTGAAGTGAGCTGTGGTAGCTTGATTTTGTTGGCCAAACCTGTTTAGGGACTAAATCTGACATCAAATATGTGTTATGTGAAATGTACTAGACATATATAATATTGTACAAATTGCATAGAAAATCAGCAACACACACACACACACACACACACACACACACACACACACACACACACACACACACACATATATATATATATATATATATATATATATATACACTGCAAAAAAGATTTTTAAGAAAGTAAAAAAACCCTTGTTTATGGACATTTTTTCTTATTTTTTGTCTAAAAAGAAAAAATATATACTTAACAAGCAAGTTTTGCACAAGAAGATTAAGTTCATTCTAAATACATATGTCTAACTTTTTCTTAATAAAATATTTCAGCTCATCATGAGCTTTATTTATCTGTTACAGGGTATGACTATGGTTTGCACTTCAAAAACAAAATCTTAGTAAGTAAAATGAGCATTTTTTTTCCTCTGCCAAGATTTTCGTTTGTTTTAAAACGCACTGCAAATGTAAGATTATTTTGCTTATTTTAAGAAATCTTACTAAGCAAAATTTACTTATGCCATAGCCAGATTTTTTTGCTTAATATAAGGATTTATGTCTTGTTTTATATATATTTTTTACTTTTTGTGAGGTGCTTTTTTGCAGTGTATATATGTATGTAGATAGATAGATAGATAGATAGATAGATAGATAGATAGATAGATAGATAGATAGATAGATAGATAGATAGATAGATAGATAGATTATGTATAGAACCATCCACAGCACATTCCTCATCTATATGAAGAACCCTTTCACCATGGACAGAAACCCTTTGAGTGTTCGTGGTTCTATATATTTTCTTTACTACACAACGCTTGAAGAACCATCTCTTTTAAGAGTGTATGATGGTTTTAATGTGTTTGTTATTGTTGTTTGTGGATGTGATGTATGTAGGTGACTTTGAGAAATAACAATAATCTCTGAACTGAACAGTACTGTCACTTAACACATTTAGCGGTGCCAAAATTTTTGCAAAAAAGAGTAAATGTTAACAACTTAATTTCATCGTATTAACACTTGTGACCCTGTTGATTTTCTTACACATCCCAAAGCAATCTTGACTTTATTTGGCCTTTTTAACAAGACCACTAAAATGCATGAATAACTTAATGCAGCATAAACTTTTATAATCACAAATGCATTAACAGTGACTGCCATATGAAAAAGTTATGGTCTATCAATGACAGATGAGTGAAAATGCTGCTAAACCGGGTTTCTACAAAGTCAGAAAAGAGAGAAAGCAGAACAAATAGTCCAATGACACTGTATAACCCCTACAGTAACCCCTGCTCTCACCATGGTGTGAGCGAGCTTGCCATTGATTAAAACAGCAAGGTGTGCAATAAAGCGCAGGCAAAGTGCTGTCTCCATATGGCCTCAGACCCTCAGGCTGTAGGCAAACGATCAAGGCTCTCTCTCTCTCTCTGTCTCTCTCTCTCTGTCTCTCTCTCTCTGTCTCTCTCCAGTTCCCCAGATGGTGGAAACACAATTGAAAGCCCTGCTGCAATAGGTCCCTGGCAGCGGCTCAACCGTTTACTCCAGTAATTAACAGCGCCAATACCACAACCGTTTTTGGGTCGGATATAGTCACCACATCACCCCCCCACCACCACCACCCACCCAGCTCACCCACTGAATTAGCAAAAGCTAATAGCTGTAGGGTGCGGCTGGGAGTACGGTAGCTACACCGCGAGGTGGGTGGCAGCCGTTACCTTGGACAGCAAAATTAAACCAAGGTGAAAAACAACATGTTCGTGGTTACACGATGATCACCCTCGTAATTAGTTTACAAAAGCTTCCCATCTAGCGGCGAATCACAGTAATTAACGTGTGACAGAAAATCAAAGGCTACTTTGTAGGCCTCAGAAAAAAGGGGGGAAAAAATTTACATTTTCTGGCCCGAAGCTGTATGTACTGATTACAAACATATTAAATCAATGCATTACTAACTGCTGGCACAAATAAGCTGTTAGGTGAAGAGCCTATAATTGCGGGAGAATGGAGCACTGGCCCTGCTTCCAGACGAGGATTAGATAGGCTCCGAATTATGGCTCATGCTCTTGCCCAAAGTGTAGACTCAACATGTATTATTATCCATTGTCCATCGTGGAAGGCCTTTCCTAGAACACCACACGCCAGACAGGCCTACAGATCAAAGCCCAGTCTACGCTAATTACACTATAATTATGGGTCCAACCCACTCAAATTATCCACAGACAGGAGCCTGCAGAGTATCACTGGGCAAATATTATGTAAAAGGATTTTAATCACATGCAGAATAAAAGACATTAGAACAGCACATGGAATATTTGTTGAACAAAATCTATGTTTCTGTCTAATTTCTAGATTAAAATGCATTTTATCCAGTGTAGTCAATGCCAATAACGGTCTACCTTCTTTTACACTGTATACACACATAGTTGATGAACACAGAGAGCTTAATATATATATATATATATATATGATTTTAATTTATTTTTATTTTTACTCAAGTTTCATCTAATTTAATGTTAGCCAATCGAGCCACCCATCTGGTAGGACTCTCCAAATCACTGCAATGTCTCTGAAAGTAGGACGGTGAAGACTAGCACAGGCCTCCTCCAATACATGTGAAGTCAGGCTCCACCTCTTTTTGAACTGGTGCAGATACATCATCACTGAGCAGCCAACGCACTTAGGGGAAAGCGCAGGATCCCCAGCTCTGATACATCAGCTAACAGACACCTGAGCCAGCTGGCATTGCATGGTAGTAGTGATGGAGTGAGAGTGCCATCTACCCACCCAGAGAGAGCACAGCCAATTTTGCTCTCTCAGGCCCCAGAATTCAATGGCAAGCAGCATGAATGGGATACAAACTCGTGATCTTAGTCTGTTGAATCACTCAACCTTATACTTGTGCCGCTTATGTTGATTTTCTAAAGAAAAGTAGTAATAAATGTGTAGTATAATATGTAATTGTTTAAATATATGTTTTTATAGATTTATAATTGTTTTTATTATTTGTTTTAAATATTAATTTTACTATTTTTTTTTTGCATTTTTTTATTATGATGAAAGTCAGACAGACAGAACCTCTTACTGAACAAAGTTAGTAAATGTATGTGTTTTGGAATAGTTTACTTATTAACAGCATATTGTCAGTGTCCTGTGAAAACCATTTATTGTCATTTTTTTCTTTTAGGAAGCTTTGAGTATAAAATATTTTTAAAATGTAATAATTGCAAAAATGTATTTAAAAAATGACTCCAAAATGTATTTTTCAAACTTTGACATATATATTACCATATAGAATTTCCCTTATATTCAACTTGTCACAAACAGGCATATATATATATGCCATATTTTGGCCATTTTCAAATATATTTCAATCACACATCAACATATAAAAATATTATTTTAACCACATATAATAATATTTAAAAAAATAAAATATATATATAATGTAATATAAAATATTATTCATTTTCATCCTCTTAGTGTATTTCTTTACTTATACAGAGCATTTAACCCTTAAAAATCTTAAAAACAAATTCAGTTTACCAGTTTATTTTGGCTTGTATTTGTTTAATTGTAATTCATTTTGCAATTCACGGTCATGTTACCTCTCTAAAAACAGTTTGTAAACATTAATTAATCATTATAGTTATACACTGTTTGTGCTATTTACATTCTCTGTAACTGGCCTAAGCATACACAGTAAATCTGCCAGTGTTAAATCAACACTATTAGAGTTAAATTAACACTGAGAGTGTTACATTTTGACACCCTCAGTGTTAATTTAACTCTAATAGTGTTGATTTAACACTGACATATTTACTGTGTAAGTACTGGTGATGATACAACTAGAAAAATAAATGTATCATGATTATCATAACATTTCTTCATATCGTCCACCTCTACCCTGCCACACCCTGCTCTTCCACATCTTTAGTGCTGAGCAGTGAATTAGTTCAGAACAGAGCTAATTACTGCACATCTGTATTTACGCAGCATGTGCAGAACAAGCCCCTTCTGTCAGGGACATACGCCAACACAGATTCATCTCCCTGACATGCCAGGCAAATTTCATGTCAAAGAGGAGACAAAATCAATAAGAAAAACGCAAAGGAGGAGAGAAAAATCACTAACGTCTGCACTTTCTTCCTCTCAGAAAAGAAAAGAGCATCATGATAAACATGCACTGATGATGCTTTGGGTGTAACAGATGTGTGGAATGATGTCTGCCTGAAATAAGACGAGTCTGACTACAAATTATATAACTACAAACACCACCAGCAACTAACCTTAGACTCGTATTCACTAACAGGCCATAGACATGTTTGCCATATTCATCAGCAGCTTCATGAGGCAGCTATATCATTCACTTTCTGACTGGGACCTTAAATATAACTTCATAACAGTTCAGCAGTAAAACACAGCTGTAAGTATATGTGACAGAATTCATGGCTGAATTAAATTACAGAAGGACTACAGCAGCGCCTCCTGCTGAACATTTGGGGAACTACAAATCATCCCACAGACGACAGGTGAAAAGATGCAGACTTGCTCACTTTCGTCATCCCAGCATGCATCCCTACTGACACACCATGAACCTTCTGGTCAGTGCACTCTCAGACAAAAAAGGTCCTGGACCATCACTGGTACCTTTCCTGCCACTGGGGTGGAACCCTCCTGCCATTAGTCAAGGAAAAGAATGCTGCAGTATACTGTTGCATTAACACTGCTCAGCCTATTCTAACTATGGGTGTGTGTATATATCAACACTTGAGTATCACAGTATTGTGTGTTGTGATGCTGTATTGATTATAACAGTAAAAAAAAAATTAACATTAATTTACATGCAAAGGCTGAAAGCAGATAGTGGTTCATTTCACACACCTGACCATTTTCCTAAAATTAAATGTAAAAAAAACTATATATACACTATGGGTCAAAAGTTTTAGAACACCCCAATTTTTCAAATTTTTTTTATTGGAAATTAAACTCATAGAATCAATTTACAGACCAAAATGTATCTAAACTTTGGACACAAAGCAGCACCTTTGTCAGATATAACAGCTGAACACACTCCTGACATTCTTTCTACAATAGACATCAAACATTCTTCAGACAGTTCTTCACAAATCTGCTGCAGAACGTCACATAAATATTGGCACTTGTAGGTTTGCTTTGATTTTCACTTCATCCCAAATCAGCTGGATGGGGTTTAAGTCTGAGACTGTGCTCCACTCCATGTTTTCAAGCTGACCATCTTGTTGTTTGTTCCTGAGGTAGTTCTGGCAGAGCTTGGACTGATGTTTCGGGTCATTGTCTTGCTGTAGGATGAACCCCTGACCAACTAGGCACATAACTGTGGGAACTGCATGGTGCTGCAGAATGCTGTGGTAGTCGTGGTGGCTCAGGCTGCCTCTCACTCTAGGAATTAGTAACACCAGCTTTCAAGGCTTGATCACCTCCATTACTGCAGAACAGCTTTCACCTGTTAACACATTTCGGGATGCCTGACAAAAGCCTTTGTGTATAATTCTGTAATTTTTAATTTTGGGTAACCTGATAAAAATCTGGCAGTCCACCACTTACCTTTAGTAAGTGTATCATTTTTAAGCTGTTTATGGACTTGAATGACTTGCAATAAATGACTGGAAAAATGGGGTGCTCTAAATCTTTTGGCTGGTAGTGTATATATCACCTTGTTTACAGTATCATGATACATTGTAGTTTACTTTACAACATCAAGAAATGATGTATAATTTCATTCAAAAAGTTAAACTGTCATATCTTACATTAATTACATGTAAAGTGACACTTCAAGCCTTTTTTTGTTTTACTGTTTTACAGCTCATGATTACAGTTCATTTAAAGTTTCTATTCAGAGTATCAACATTAAACTAAAAAGGCTTGAAATATCACTTTAGGTATAATGAATCTAAAATATATTACAGTTTCCTTTTTTTCTGAACAAAAATCTAATTTCATACAATATTAATACTTTTAGAGATGTACTAGTATTTAATCATAACTCCTGTATCAGGATACAGATCATGTTGTTAGGTTCTTGGCCATACACAGCCCTACTCCTGACTCCAGACTTTTAAAAAATTGCTTACAAATCTGCTCCTTTCTACTAGACAAGTGAATGTAATAAACCTTTAAGGTACATCACTGGACCTAAAGAGTCATGTCGTACCTATGAGTGTGTTTACAAAGAGTGCGTTTCTGAAATGTTCTGAAAGTGTCGGTGTACAAAATTATGTCTGCAAAGATTTATTTAAAAAGCATTTATCGTCAAACCAGTGATTTTTTTCTGACAATTAGACATTCAAATTGCTATTTGTTTTGTTACTAAAGTGAACA
>BRDA01016451.1:0-21259 GCA_036984385.1 Crenuchus spilurus | reverse complement strand
TTTGTTATTGTTATGTACACAGTGCTGGGTAGTGTAGATGCTGGGTTAGTGTTTGTTATTGTTATTTACACAGTGCTGGGTAGTGTAGATGCTGGGTTAGTGTTTGTTATTGTTATTTACACAGTGCTGGGTAGTGTAGTTGTTAGTTTAGTCTTTTTTAAATATGTATATTTTTGCAATATTCCTTTGGTGTTCATGTATGTTTTCTGTGAAATGGGAAAATTTAGCTTAAATATGCTTCTCTTTTTCAGTTCAGGTTACCAGGTTTAGCATATTATGTGGTATTTGTTAGAGCTTGTATCTGACTACAACGTAATTTAAGTAGACTGTAATGTATGCTGGGTTAGTTAATTAACTGGGTTAGTTAATGCTACTTGGGTTAGTTAATTAATAACCTGTTAGCTAACAATGGTGACTTAGTAACATGATATTAATCTTCCACACTTAATGTATCATCATAAAAATGTTTCACACTTAATATAAAACCAACTGGACTGTTCTGTGAGTGTAGTCTTTTGAGTACATTTGATAGCCTAAATGTTTATGAATGGGTGTGTTTATGGTTGATCCCTATTATTAATTGAATTATTATATTGTTTAGACTTCATGAAGGAACATGCAGTCCAACATGTCTGTGGAAATCTGAAAATAAGCTAGATACAGAAATTTTTTATATTTAATAAATGAGTGACTCATGTTTGTAACAAACACATTCTAGATTTTATACATTTGCACATTATAAATAATTTACTTATTACTGTGTAGTTTTTGTGGTTGTTTGTGGTGTTTATAAAAAGGGGACAGCACGGTGGCTTAGTGGTTAGCACATTCGCCTCTCAGCAATGAGGTCTTGGGTTCGAGTCTGCATCTGAGCAGAGTTTCCATGTTCTCCCCGTGTCTGCGTGGGTTTCCTCCGGGGACTCCGGTTTCCTCCCACAGTCCAAAAACATGGAGGTCAGGTGAATTGGCTACTCAAAATTGTCCGTGTGCATGTATGTGTATGTGTGTGTGTGTGTGTGTGTGTGTGTGTGTGTGTGTGTTCACCCAGTGATGGACTGGAGCCCTGTCCTGGGCTTAGTTGAATAGTATAATGCCCTGCCCTGCACCCAGTGAGGGGGTAGGGGACTAACCGCAACCCTGATAAGGATAAAGCGGGTGAGATAATGAATGAATGTTTATAAAAATTGTCTGGTTTATTTTCAACTACTCTCAGTTCACATTTTTATATGGAATTTTATGCCCAAAATTCAAACATTTATCTGGGCAGCTGAAACCATTCAGTGTAGCTTTTTAAATCAAATCCCACAACCCAGCATATTTGCATATTTTACCGAGCTCTGGGTTGCCAATTTGGCTACTTTTAACCCAGCTATTTTAGATCTAAGCATCTGAACCATTTTGCTATGCATAAATAACAGGGGGCTAAATGGATGCAATCCCTCTTTAATTCTTTGATAGCCTTTATTGTAAATTCCTTTTAATCACTTTTTTCCCTCAAAATTGTATCTTTTTAAAATTATTTATCACGTAATTATGTCAAAGGATAAAATGTTATGTTGTGATTAAATCATGTTGAAGATGAAAGTCTGAGCGAGAAAAAAAAGTGGTTTGGTTTATTGTATTCTGTCAAATTTGCAAATGCATTCATCAACAAGTATGATGTAAGAGCCTCCCTAAACTGGCTCGAGAAAGAACAAATCAGCACTTAAATGTCAATTTCATATTGCACAAATTTATTGATTCCATTTCATACATCACTGAATAAAATACATAGAATCAGTCTTGCTACCAAACAACAGAGTGCTTAAAAAAGTCGTGGCTCATTTCAGTACTTAACATGTTCTAGAATAAAATCCTGATTATTAAGCAAAGAGCACCATTTCCTGTAAGACTGAGATCCCTCCCTCAAAAGACAAGTTTTAATGGACATAATGTTCATCGTGAGAGGACATACATTTCATTTAGTCACACAGACATTAAAAACACATTTAAAACAGCGGAACAGAAATGTCTTGCACATTCATTAACAATGTACAGTATAGTCTATTAATAGATGCAAACTACTCTTTCATTGTAAACAGTTCACACATTAAGGCACATTCTTATTCAGCTAAGATTCTGCACAGTCTGAATAGATCATAAAACACTTGGCCTTCCTGGAAACAATATGCAGTTTGTAGCATACAAACAGATTGTCATTACTTTCATGTAACAGGATTTGTTAACCAAAAAAACAAACAGTTCTGCCATAAAAACTCAGAAGAGGATATTAGCGGAGAGGTTAATTATTGGGGTCTTTGGCGCAGGCCCCGGCTGCAGACCTGGAGCATTCAGTCTAGAGCAGACACTGCTGGACAGATGGGCAGCAGAGGCGGAGCCACCATCCTGGGCAACAGCACCGGGGCCAGCCTGGTGGTGATGGGGATGAAGGACGATGGCGTTGTCAGCATCTGTAGTCAATAGAATAGAGGTGAATTGTTTCTTTTTCAAGTTGAGTAGTAACTCGTGATTGGCCAGGAAGCTGAATGAATGGGTGATGTAGTACTGGCTTAGGTATTAATGAGCGCAGAACCATTAAGTTTTTATTGCAGAACTTACGCTTCTACTTCCATTTCTGTAGTAGTATTTGTAGAGCTAAATGATTTCATTGTACATGGTATAACAGGCTCTAGAGGTCAATCCACTGGTCTCCAAAGTGAAATCACTGGAAGATGTTGGATCAGGGACTCAAGTGGTCATCTTCAAGCTGGTCCTATAAGAATAGCATACAAAGTACAATTACCACAATTTGTTATTTCACAAGACACAATGTGCAATCCACAGTGGCATTACAGCAGCTTACATTTATGTAACAATGTCAGTCAACAGTAGTACTTCTTAACAAAATAAATGTCATTTTATTACAATCAGCTATTTTGCAGTTACTTTAATAATGATACTGTAATAATGAATCAGAAAATAATGAAAATGCATTTTACAAGGAAGAAGACCCTAAACAACAGTGCAACATTAAAAATGAGAATATTGTGAAAAGGTATGTGTTCATAATTTCATTGTAAAAGGTAATCTGTCATATATTCATTACAAAGTGAAATTTCAAGCTTTTTTGTTTTAATGTTGATCAGTTTGGATTATAGCTCATTAAACCAGAAATCAATCAAATTATTAGAATTTTTCATTTTGAGTTTGAGTAATTTATAATTCAAAACTGAAACTAGAAAATACTTGAAATATGTCACTTTACATGTGCTGAACTTATATATCATAGTTTACCTTTTAGTTATAAACACAAACAAATGTTTTCTTGATATTCACATTTTTGCAGATGCACAAGTAGCTTATTTGTTCTGATCCTAACCGTTTCACTAAAGACTGTGCAATGGAGATAACTTGAGACTTAGTATAGGTCCAGTCTTAAACTTAATACTATATATAGTCTATATACTGCAACTGAATGACTTAGTGTGAGACTCTTTGTGTGATTAAATTATTAGTCTTTTTGGGGGATGATGTTTCATAATGTTGACAAAGTGACAATGGCACATTAAGAGAGTTAATGTCACATCACATTTCAAAATTTAACTTGAACAATGTTCGATACTGAGGACAAATCACCAGCATGAATAAATATTCTAAAATAAACAGGTAAAATTTCTGTTATCTAATGCACACACTGTCACCACTGCCAGATGAGTTGTAGTTTTTAAATCAGAATATTAAGCACAATACTTTTATTATTGCTCAATACTAATTATTTTGACTTGAGTCAGTAAAACTGAAGGATAATTCATGCTATATCTGTTTGTTTTATTTGTTTACACCATTTATTTTCCTTCCTGTTTGCTTTGTAAAGTCATAAGAAATCCCCTATGCCTCATCACGCTTCAAATTTGTGCACAAGTACTGTGTAGTGGTGCCATTACCAATTTTACCAAATTATATGTAGAGAGGCTTCTGGACAATTTAATCCCTCCAGGAGACTTGGCAAGACCCCTTTCTCTGTTAATTTTCACCCTCTCCCTCATTCAAGCACCCTCTCTCTTTCTCTGCCTCCACAATGTGGGGCTTCTTTCTTTTCCTTTTTTATGTTCCCTCATATCGTTTTTTTCCTCCACAGCTCCCACCCCCAAGCCCCTCAGACAGCATGCAGCTTATGCAAATCATTGGGCTTTTATTCTCAGTACTCGTCCTCCGACTTGAATGAGACCTCAAGAAAACACACACACACACACACACACAAACACACACACACACATACACACATGCACAAAACTCTTTTTTACTTAGCAAGCTACTGTACACACACACACACACACACACACACCTAGATAGCCTTGAGCGCTAACCTGTTACACTACCAACACATAAACTCTTATTGTAGATGCACAAGCCCAACAGAGAGAACAGGAGTGTTTGAATATGTAGCAATGCCCCATGGGAACAAGGTCAGCTTATTAGTCTATTACACTTGGGCAAAATATTCATTTTGAGAGAAAGTTCAAAGTATTATAACCAAAAACCCATCAGACTGAACCCATTTTGGCTCCCTTTCTAAGGATGGCTTTTGACCAAACAATGTTTGAAGAATGTTTTGACAAAGCAAAGAACCTCCATATAAAGTAGACGTTCAAAGCCAATTAAAAGGCTTCCCTAGAACTGCAGATCCAAACTATTTTGGAAGCTTTATGTTCAAGAGGAGCAAAGACAGTTCCAGTAAGAGCTGATCATACATATTGTTCCTGCAGGAGAGTGAATGGTGAACTCGCTTGGTGGCGGGGTTGGGGGGGGGTGGTGAGGATAGACTAGACACTTAAGAAGCGAGGGGGGCTGTTTACCAAAGTCACTGAGAGAAAGAAAGGGAAGGCCTGATGAATATAAAGTGCTCGTTGCAAGCTGACATTCCCAGGCTCCAAAATGCACACACACATAGTGTAGTTGTGCCCAGCTGCTAGGGGTAGAGTGTGTGGAGGTAGGTGGGGGGGCGAACACTGGTCTGACTTCCCTCAGACACTTTGACAGGCCGGCCTTTTCACCAGTGCATTGCTGGGCCAGCCAGCCCCCTCTCCCTTAGCAACTGCACAGAGTTAGTTGGGTGGAGGGGTGGGGGAGCTGTGGGGATCATGGGGGGAGTAAGTTCACAGAGCTGGATGAAGAAGTACCCAGTCTGGTCTGCCTCGCCTAGACATCCCTCCAACACAGCGAACTTGAACTTGACTCTGGAGTTGACTTCATATTGAATTAGTTGTATTTATTTGCATACTATTATTAGCTGATATCAGACATCACTGAACAAATAACGGGAAACAGTTCTGGCTGTTATCCTCTGCTCTGGTTTTGGTAATGGTGATTACAGGAAAATAACCAGAATATTCTTCCCAGTTAACAAACTGTGCTTCACCGTTCGAGTAGTCAGTTTAACCATTTAGTCTGTGTTTAGTGTTAAATGCATTGCAGTTTCTTGCCCGCAGACACATATGCTTCATCTTTTCCTCAGACTGCCCACCTAATAATCCCTATTAACATGAACATGCACAGAAAATTAATTCTTTAGGTGTGAAAAACATTTTAAGAAGAGATTTAGGTGAGTACAGAACAATTTTTTTGCAAAACAGTGGCAATGAAGGCTTCTAGAAAACCTCATTTGAATAGAAAGTTTTTAACAAATGTACAACTGAATGATCCTGTACTACTGCCTGCTAATAGACACTATATATGATGGCTAAAACATTATTTAGTCATATGCTGTACACAAAATGGCCTCAATAAAGGTTGTAATGCTGCTGCGGTAGCACTGATGTAATTGATTGAAATACTGTACACATCTTGTGTCCTGCATCTCCAAAATCATGGACAGCAGAGTTTGAGGATAACTGCAGTCAGGAATGTTATCAATCATATGAAGAATGATTAATATTAAAAAAAACAGGAGAGTCTGACTCTACATCAGCACCCTTCCTCTGGCCTCTCTGCTGACTGAGGTCCTTTTTGCTGCCTGTTATCCCCTCAGCCAGAGTCATGCTCAGGAATCCCCATCCCAGGCTTTTCATGGCAAATCGGCAAGGGAGGGGACAGAGATGGGGGGGGAGTCATTTCAAAGCTCCCCTGTAGTCGATACAAAGCTGAGAACAACCCTTCTTGGGATAATCGCGTTTATCCCAAGATTAAGACAGGATCGGCAGCTGAGGTAGCCACATGGGAGAAAAGGGGAATTTTACCGTAAAACATACACTCGGCCCTCTTTCATGAATCTCAGAGATGACTGGATGAGATGGGTTAGGTGAGAGCCACTTGTAATGTTTTCCTGTAGCGTGCAATATTTGTGTCTCAAGAAGATGCATAGGCACAACATGCAGAAGCTATTTGGTGACGTGATAACAGCTAAAATTTTCATTTTCAATCCTGCATTGTAATCAGAGAGCTGCCCCAGGCTCTAAAAACAGCCAAAGAGGTACTTTGGAAGGATGACATCTTTGTCGGAGTAGGTTCTTTAGGGACAAAATGTGCAAGTATGAAGTTTTAAAAGTTTCTAGAATCTGCACTATACTCCTTAAACGTGTCCTTGGAGCTGCAAATTCAAGTCAAGAGCCATCATTGTAGAGTAGTGCAGGTGAAATTAAAACTGCTGTCTATATTAGATGACTTTAATAAGGGCAGTAAACTGGGGAAGACAGCCTACAATGAATAAATAAATACAATACTGTACAATACAGGACATGAAGGATAACATATGAACATGGGGTCTGAAAACACTGTTAATATGCCAGACTTATATTCCCAGATAGTCGACTCCCATAGGCCTTCTATTAGCATGCCAGCTGCAGCATCTGCCACATGGGGCCACAGGCAGAGCCAGACAGTACAGACCCTCCCCCACTCTGTGCACACCACACACATCACCCACAACTCCACACCACACACATGCAGGCCCTGGCCATACCCTGTTTATCTGACCACACTGTTTCTTATAGGTGACTTTATCTCATCCAGTCACAGAAGGGGCAGGTGCTTATGTGGTCAGCTTAACCTTTGGAGTGTTCCTTTTTTCTAGCCCCTCTAAGTGTGCTGTTAGCTCCCTACTCTGAGCCCTTCCCTTCATCAAGCTGCTTTTTTCTACATAAATTATTCCCCTCAGTTGTTTTCCTCGATTCTTCATTGTTTTCCAGTGAAATATGGTCTTGGCCCCTGGCAAAAACTTCCACTCCCTTTCTCTCTGCTTTTCTGTATCACCACCTCTATTTCACTGGGTAATATATTGTAATGGAGCATTAATTAATTGCTCGCCCAACTGCTGTGCTCTAGCAGAAGGGGACAGAGAGAGAGACAAACTGTGCATTCAGGAGCACAGCATTCATTTTTTTCTTGCTGGAACTCACTATAGGTGATTAGGATTCCTGTATGTTTTGGCACACATGTTGTGCAACACAACGCCAGTCTCTAGCTAATTTTGTACATGACGGTTACTGCTAGTTGCTATTTATCACATGCTGTGGAATGGAGACACAAATGTGGGACAGACACAAACACATAATGCATGTATACTGTGTGTATAAGATGCTAAAGACACTGCACTTTTACATACACTGCACATGCACATTGTCATGCCCATGGTTATGAAATCCCTCCTGCTTATAGACATCCAAATGTGTGCACCAGCATGGGCACCAAACACACTCTCAACCAATTATCTAACACACTGTTTTTAAAAAATGAAAAAAATTTAAAAGCTTTGTTTTTTTCCCCCAATTTGGGCATTTGGATGTCTGGACTTTAGCATAGTGCCCCCTCCATGTCTCGCGCCCCTCCACGTTGACAATGGTGGGAAAAAGAGGGACCATGGCCATGTCAAGAGCGACCCTCACAATGCCGCCATTGTAGAGCAGAGAGAGCGATCAGAATAATAATGCAGCACTGTCCAACTGTTTACTAACACGCAGCCTACAGCTGCACATGTCTGCCCTGTTGCCTTACAAGAGTCTGCACCATCCTTCTACAGTGCTCAGAGGAGGTAAACGGCTGTTTGTTCTACAGGCAGGATGTTATGGATCCATTTGTGGCCAGGATATTTATGAGCTATTGTTTTAAGGAGCTTTCTGACCCACAAACGTGGGTTTTGCATTAAATACACAGACACCAACCACAGCTGTATAATGTATAAGAAGGGCACAGGAAGGTACCCTATAGTCAACAGTCAATAGTCCCCTAAAGTCTAGAAGAAGACACTGTCTGTCCATAAACAAAAAGTCAGTGTAAAATCATTCATTATATGGTTAAACACAGACAGATTACTTGTCTTCGGTCGGCCTTTCACAGATTAACAGACACTTAATAAGTGTTTTGATCTGTGCAGAGTAAGAAAAATAAAGGCTGGTCAGTTATAGCCTAAGAGCAGTCAGTAGTCTGAACTCTACAACAATATGAATGTTTTCCTCAAGTAAATGACTGTATAACCGATATTGCATTGTCTAATCTTCATCTGAAACACACGGCCTCTGCATGGTAAATTAAAATTCATGAGCAAGCATGTGGTTTGTGTAGTAGCACAAAACAATTAGCGGCCATTCTGCTGATTCTGTGGCTAGATATGCATTAAAAACAGAAATAAACACAGGGTGCAGATATATTCTACACTGTTGAATAACACAGCAGATGTTAGTATTAAACCACAATAACAACGCTCATTTCAAATCTCCATTTGCATATTGAAAACTGGAAAAATCTGGTATAGGATTGGCACCGTGCCAAGTGGCATAATTAACACTTTTCACCAATGCTCTGCAGCAGTCACATTATGCACTGACACACACACACACACACACTTCTTGCACGAATTACACGTGTACATACACTCTCTCTCATTCTGGAATACACACAATAGCCAAACGAACACACCAATACACACACACTCATACCATACCCCCTCTCTCCCTTTTCCTCTCTCTCACACACACACACACACACACACACACACAGTTTCTCTTTCACAAACTCACAGATATATAAACTCTTTTTCATTCTGGAATACACAAAATTAACACACAAACACAGACACACTCACATCATTCTCTCTCTCTCTTACACACACACGCACACACACACACACACACACACACATTCTATCTTGATCTTATTATTATCCAGTAAACAAAAAAAGTCAAATGAATGATCTGTGCTGTTGCACACAAACAGCATCTTTACATTAATACCTGCACTGTCTGTGATTCCATCTTAGAGGCATTTTTACATAAAGCACTGAAGATGCAAAGCAGGGCTGAAACCCCTCCCCCCTCTGATGGAGATTCACTGCCTAATTAGAAAACAGCTATTAAAGGCACAGCTCTCATTTCAGCTGGCTGTTTTTGTTCACAGACGAATGTGAACAGGAATGTACAGCAGTGCATCAAATGCACTGAACCACAATTCAAATCCTGCAGAGAAACAGAGCAAAACATTACAGTGACAACTCCTGCTGTAGAATTTGTAAATATCTGTATAATTGTATATTTCAACTGAGCATTAATGCTTTTTTCCTGCCTTGTAATGGTTGCCTTTATCCTCCTGAACATAAAGGCCTAGGACTAAATAACCTTCTAGTTCAACAAACTACTAAAACTGCTCTTAGAACAAGTTTGTCAAAATGGCAGAATGTAGCTGCATTTGACGTTCTGACATCTTCTGCATTTACAGCCATTATACACATACACACATACCTGTTTCTGCATCAAATCCCTTCAGGCATGCACATGTGCATCAGTGGATAAAGCTGCTAGTCTCTGACGTTACAGATATAAGGGTTTGGCTCTAATTCATCCAGAAATGTGTTTGGATTTTAAAACATAGCATAACAAAAATGTGCAGAGTATACAATGTGTTAAAATGCTATTTTCAGCCGAGTCCAGTCTGAATGGCCTCGGCTGCACTAAAGCGCTCCTGTACCTTTAATTGGGGGCTCGCTCTTCTCTGCTCGTTCCTATGCAATTATGTTAATATGGGGATCTGCTCCTTTTTCATTAACAGGCAGCGGTTGCATCATTGTTTCCTTTATTTTTAAGCCTCTGCGTCGCGAAGCGAGCAGCACTGATACTGTGCTCATGCTTTTTCTCCTGCATGCTCGACACTGGCACCTCTGAGGACAGTGAGACAGAAAAATATTAAGGCTTTTTTCATTTGCATACTCATTTGACTGTGCTGCTTGTAGATTAGCTGAATGGTTGCTCGCTGATTGCCGCTTTCTTTGGAATAACGAGAACATATTAGACAGACAAGGTCCAGCGTGCAGTAAGTATGCAAATATATTTTTCCCTCTTCAGGTAGGCAGGATCTGAATGGCTTTAAATATACAAGAGATGACGCATTCATTTGGTCATTAATCACTGCATTGATCTGCTGGATTCTTTTCATTCTGACTTGTAATGTCTGTTCTGCTTAAAAGTCACAATCAAAATCTATTTGACATCATGAAATAAACGTTCACCGTGGTCATTCCTGCCTGGCCCCAGGATTTAGAGCATTAAAACAGACAAATGGTAATGTTTGCATACCATCAGTAATGGGTGTGAGGACAGCAGTGACCTTTTAATGTCACGTAGCGTGATATACCATTCCATCTCAGTGACAAAACATGCAGAGGCCTGACTGAGTCCTCTCTCTTTTTCTTCAGCACTCAGAGAATGGAGCCAAATTGAGCTCTTAGCCGTATACGCTCCTTTTAAATTGCATCGAAGATCTTTGGCTAAAGCCACTTACAGCATGTTCAGAGAGTTTGCCAATGCCATGGTCAAACATAGTAGCTTTTGAAGGCTCTGGCAGTGGCCTTGAAACCCCATCTTGAGCCCAAGGGTAGAGTATGTGCGGCTGAATATTGCTCAGTGTGAGCACCTCCACTTCTTTCTTTTTTTCTTTTTTTTTTTTTTTTTTTACACAGGACTCTATTGGCAAGGAAGAAAAACTAATCCTACTCAATAATGAAGCGGAGAGCACTTCAGCATGGGCTGGCTCTGGTTCAGTGGTCAAGAGGATGTCAATATATATCAGTGCACTAACTTAATGTTAAAAGTGAAGTAGTTCTCTCTCCTCGTGTTGGAAGAGGAGTTACTACTCTTACCTTTTCATCAAAAAAATGACACGAGAAGCTTTTACCACCTATTCCACTGAAGTGACGCTTAACTCATTTGACTCTGTTGCTAAGATATAGTTTTTAGTCTATTACATACGCTTCACCCTTACCTTTTCAGGGTGTCACACACCATACCAGGGTGACGAAATATTCCTAATGTTGGAGGGATGGGGACTAAGATAAAGAGAGCAGCACATATCTGTAGCCATTGCATGTCCTTCTCATCAAAAATGACTTCATTGTGCATTCATAATCCATTACAAATTAGATGGCCACTGTGTGTGTGCCTTAGAGTGGATAAGATCATGTTTTATGTGTGTGTTATTCATTTTAAAATCAATCAGTACAATGTGAATACCTCCATCTGGATCACAAGATCACATGACAGCTCTGCTACACGCTGGTATCTCAAAGTGAAGCAATAGCAGAAGAAAAGAGTGACGAATGTGCTGGAGCCCAGCAAGGCAAAAGAAATATGCGTAGTGCTCTTGTCCACATACTTACTCCGTTCATTTGTTTTTTCTTTCTTTCTTTTTTGCATTTGGAATGACCTGCTGGGGTAATTGGTGAGATCAGCGTGGCTGATGCAGAGATGAAAGCAAACTCGAAGCTTCGCTGTGAACTAGGAATAATGGCCAATGCTGGGTCTAATAGAGGCAATGATGCAAACCTACCTCATGCCAACACAGCCATTTTAGGAAGCAGGCAGCCAGCTTCTCCATCAAGATGGCTTCCTCACACACAACCCCTCATTCTAGGCTCCAATCTTCAGCATCTGGGGAGTGGAGGGGTAGGGGGTGGTCCGTGGCAACTGGCAGCAGCCTCTTTGTCCCCACTGGCACACAAGCTGCAGCCCCTTGCTCATCGTCTTTTTTTCCCCTCCTGGCCCCCTCTCTGGGGGTACACATGGCACTAAACGTTTCCGTTGATGGTGGTGGCGATGGTGGGTGGGTGGGGGGGGTCTAGTGAAAAGAGGATGAGAGTTGACCATTATTTTCTATTCTTTCATTTGGGTGGTTGTGCCATTTTTTTTCCTGTCGTGCTCCATCAAGACAGTGTGAATGGCCTGGCAGTCACTATGGGGTGAAACAAGAAAGTAAAGCACAATAAAAAAGCCCCTTTTATCACCACCAAAAGCGGATGTCATGGCAACTAGCGTATAATCTGTCTTTAGAGAGGAAAAAAAAATCAAGGAACAAAATAACTGTAATTTCTTTGTTTTCTATGCAAAGCAACTTCACCGTAAAGAAGTCGACGATTGCTCAGCTTCACCATTTCTTCTTCAATAAAGCTTTTGGCTGTTGTCATAAGTGGATGGTACAGTATTAACACCAAACATTTTAAGGTGGATTGTGTAACCCTTGGCCTTTTGAATTCTCATAGCTAGCTGTATGGTTGATGTGACAGTTACAGCACAGGTGTACTAAATCAGCTTCACGATCAATTGCTGTCCACCCATAATTTCATCACACGACCCTTATTCAATTTAGCTGGGTAACCAGTTTAGCTGGAAAAGATCATTGTTAATGAATGATGACAAAATTTCTTTGCACACATTAATTTTACATAACAGTAATATGTAATGTGATAGTGACCCATACGTTTTTATCATTACTGAGACGGAGACAGACATATAATTTCCTCTCTCTGATCATTTATCGCATTGAAGCCCCCGGCCTAATGTCCTACAGTCATTCTAACTGCGTATTCTGAAGCATGCCAAAAGACATTCCAATTCAGTCTTAGTCTCTTTGAGCTTATCTATGATTCATACAAAATATATTTTGTGGCTTTAACATGGCTTCATTGAGTTCTGTGCATTAGCTTTAGTTCCACATCATCGATGAACGTGGCGAGAGCACTTTTTGACAGATGATAGTAACTAAACTCATGTGTTTTATATACGAAACACAAAATATCAAGTTATGTAATATTTTGTGCAATGATCACTGGCATGGAACTAGAACAGATGGTCTTTTCAAATGTGACCTCTATGTTCCAGTAAGCCAGGCAAATCCCTGAGCACCAAGGCAAAATGGAAAACCATTTTCTTTTCTTTTCATTTTTGGAAAAGCATGCACATGCAAATCTGGCACAACCATTTATGTTGACAGGAAGTGTCAACGGATCTGAGAATGTTGTGGTCAGGTACAGATTGGTGGCAAATACGCACACAGGTTATATATATATAAACATATATGTGTGTGTGTGTGTGTGTGTATATTTACACATTGTACTGTAAAACTGCTGTCTTTAGTTAGTCAAGCAGTGTTTTGTATTTTTTTGTATTTATTAGGGCTTCTAGTGATTATTTGTTTATTGTTTGATTTTCGTTGCACTTGTGTTCCTGTGCTGCACCTGGTCCTGGAGGAACGTTGTTTTGTTTAAATATGTACTGTACTGTATACAGCTGAAAGGACAAAATCCTCTTGAACTTGAACACTTGATATATAAACAGTATATATATATAATTCAGATATATTTTACATATACATGAAAACTGACAGGTGACAGGCTCATAGTAACAAAACAAATTCTGATTCCTGACGTTTTGCTTTATATCCTTCATGTAGTTGTCAAGTTAGGAAAAAGGTCTGCTTGTAAACGTGTTCTAATAATTACATAAATTCTGCTAATGAGCCCAAAGCTACAGTCAGGCTGCCTATCAACCTGCCTGAGTTGCAGAAAAATACACAGTCTTGATCTGGGTCAGGCTGCCACCAGCACAACCCAGCAGATATGTATTTTGCTTAGGTATGTGTTGGTAGAAACGCTGTATAATTTGTATGCTGCCGGATGCCCTCATGAAATACCATGTCAGGACTGTAGTGTAGTAGATGGTGGAGATTTCAAACAAGCTATTTTTGTGATGTTGGTTAACAACACAACCGTTATCTTCTCTGTTTGAATGCTGCAGTATGGTAGATTCTGACTACTTACCAGATGCTATTGTTCCAGACCATGGTCTTCTAGTCTATCACAAAGACACTGCAGTCAGGAAGAAGCTGTGGACAAGAAAATGACTTTAAACAACATGTGGAACATTTTACACATTAACAATGAGAAATATTTATCTGTCTATCTCTATAAATATATTGTCTACTTCCTGTTTTCTTATAGATTATTGACAAATCAATCTGCAACTTCTGATTTTTTCAAGATTCTAAGTAAATGAAAGGTATTTGACTTAATTGTCATGCGCTACATGTAAATCCATATTTTGAGAATATTCCTATTAATCATAGTTAATTTGATCTAAACTGTAATTCTCTGTGATCACTAATAGATATCACTTTATATCTAATGACAGTGCAACTGCTTTTTATTGTGCTCTAACCACTGACCACACTGAAATGACTAACCACTAACCACACAGGCCTCAGTCTGCACCTTTACACCATCAGTCCCCCAATGAGCTCTACATCAACATGTAGTTACTGCAATGAGCACATAGTTTATTTAGACCACTCATAGTTTTAGTTTTATAGCACTGAAGGATGAATTGTAAACTTGACACTCAAGTGCCCAAGTGACCCACTGTAAATGCATATATTAGCATCTGTTAGCCATGGAGAAAATGCCATTACAGAGCTTACATTTCTGTATTACGGGGACTTTATTCCAGATGGGTTTTATGTTGTGACAATCATTATCAGGGCAGTTAATGAAATGAAATACTAACCTTACAATAAAAGTACCATGGTAATACCATCTCTGCCATGACATGGTGCCATGGTGGTAACAAATTCATAGTTTGTGTAAACCTGCTTGGCCAATAAAGTTCTGATGCATTCTGGGATTGCATGTACATTAAACAGACTAAAGGCGCTTTAGAACACTATCCTGGGAACGGTGTGGAACGCTGTGCACTCGTTAGGCCTAAAGTGTTGTAGAATAATCGTAAAGAACACGACGCACCAGCTACACGTTGCGCTCTGGACGCAGGCCAGCCACTCGGCTAGCGCTGAAGGTCCCGGAGGGCCTGGTCACAGAGCGGGTCAGACTCTAATCCACACCGCGGTTCGAGTCTGGAGTGTTCAGCTGCCCGGTGGGCTGTTACACTCGGGTAATTAGTGAGAAGAGGCGGAGATATACGGAAGGGTCATTAGAGTGTAGGTGTGAATGGAGTGTAGTGCATTAGCGAGGCCACTTTGGGCGAAAACGAAGAAGATTCCAGCAATTATTTCAGAAAATGTATTTCAATGGACTTGCTGCTTTATTTGTGTTTCCAATTTAACTTTTCTTAACACGTCGTGGAAGAGTGTATCGTCTCTCTGTATGTGTGTGTGTGTGTGTGTGTGTGTGTGTGTGTGTGTGTGTGTGTGTGTGTGTGTGTGTGTGTGTGAAAGTTATTAAATTACAAAAAATATATTAAATAATCCTTTTTAAATTATTTTAAGTATTTTGTTCTGTTGTTATATTGTTTAGATAAATCAGTAACACAAGAACCACCTAAACGTTTAAAGAATATAACATTTAGTTGACATCTTCTAAACGAGGTAACAACACGATTTTGTAATTTTAAAAATAGATCATGAAAATGCATTTACACAATCTTAAAATATAGACACTTATATTAATATATATAGGTAAAGAAATGTTAATACAGAACCGAACAGATAAAGTTCGGTTTGCATTAAATGTGTTCTTCAAATGGAGGAAGAATGTGTTGTAGATGTTTCAGTAGAGGTTTTTTGATAAATGTTATATAATATGGCACCAAAAAATGGTGACTCTGTTATTACAACAGCAGAACCCTTTTTAGTCCTATATAGAACCTTTTTCAAATTTCAATTTCAAACATTTTAACCATCTAATATAACTAACTATTTTTTTTACCCTTGAAGAGTTTTATAGAGTATAAACTTTTTTAAGAGTTTATAGTCTTATACATAAATATGTAATTATATAACGTATCATTAAAGCCATCATTCTATAGTCAGATCACCAAAAGTTACGTCCGAAATCTGAAACCTAAGTCGGAATTATTCTGCATTAATCTGAGTAACTCGAATTTGAGCACTTTGTCTGTAAATAAAAGCTTTAATTTTATTACTACACTGCTTACCTTATACTCTTCATGCTGTTCATGTGTCCTGTAGTAGAGGAGGCCGTTCCTACTTTCGGTTATCTAGCTTTATGATGGCACATAAACACTCATACAGCTAGATAACCAAAGACAGCAGCAGCCTCCGTTCACTGCCTCCGTTCACTCCGTTCATGTAGACACCTAATCAACACAAGAGAGGTTAATTCACAGTCTTACAGTGAGCTGAGCAGCACGTGCTCACAGAGGGATGGAGGATCCTCCATTCATACACGTGCAAATTAGTCATTTTATCCCCATCCATATAAGACAATAATTTCATCCTTATTCTCAACAATCCAGATGTTTCTATAGCATATGCATGATTTACTTGGATGGCTTTATATTTAAAAAATGATAGATAAAACTTTCTATCCATTTCAGCCCTAAAACCCATCATTCATCCATTGCCACACCAATATCACTAACAGATTAAAAGGAATAAAAAGAATAAATGTCATAAAGTATATAAACTTAAGGACTTTTAAAAATCAGAATTGTTTCCTGTAAATTTTTAAAAAATTTTATCTGGCATGGTGAATGAGTCCCAATAATCAAATTCCTGATTAAGACACAAATTCACTTAATTTATTATAATATAATAGTATAACATCATAAAGTTAATTAACAACGTCTCCAACAGGTCTAGAGTTTTATCTAACTATTTTGTTCTATTATTTTAACTTTATTACTGTGGTTAATACTGAGTAGATCAACCACTAAATTGTATTTGTTACATTGTTCACTTCTTGGTAATAAAACGTGTAGAAAATATACAAAAATCATGTATAAAATAAATGAAGTAAAATAAAATTAAACCAAATATAAAACAATCAAGTCAAATAAAGGAAAATAAAACAAAAGGCAAGAGGCCGTTTGGCCGAGTGACGTCATTGGGTTTAATTGGGCTACCTGTTGTGCAAATCACGTGACTCTTATTAACACAATTTAAGACTTGCAATTACATAAAAACACTTACATCTGGTCCATGTCCTTATGTTCGTAATTAACACAGAAAATCTGGATGATAATGACACTTTAAAATGTATATTTCATATAAAATGAAACATTTTCTCAGACTTGTACGAAGGAGTCAAAATGATACCAAAAAAGTATTTTTTAATTCTATGGAGATTTTTAAAAAACCTTATATTACTTCTCCTGTATGTAGGCATGTAGATAGTTCCATCCAGTTTTATAACACTTTAATAGAGTCATACAACGTTTGCTACAAAGCAACTAAATGATAATACTGAGACCTGTAAAGATAACTAAATATTTTTGTGAAACATACGCTAGCACTTAAGGCCAAGCCATCAATTTCTGGAGGAAGAAATCACTTAAGTCTGGTTACACGTTACATAGTTAATGGTATATGCAGTTAATGACATGGATAAGTCACTACGTGGGTCAATATGTATAGGAAGATTACCAGAGTGGTGTATTAACACCTATAGTGATGACTTAGCACGTGATTAAACATCTATAATGATGAATAAACATCTACAATGATTAATAAACATCTAGAATAAAGAATACACATCTAGAATGATGAATAAACATTTACCATGAAGAATTAGCACGTGAATTAACATCTACAATGATTAATAAACATTTATAATGAATAATAAACATCTATAATGATGAATAAACATTTATAATGAATAATAAACATCTATAATGATGAATAAACATCGACAGTGATAATTAAACACTAACATAACTGTAAATCTTAATCCAAAGTAAACTTCAAAACTTCAAGGATTTAACGAGCGAGTTGTGATCAAGCAGAGAGCGAGTCAGAGAAGAGACTATGAAAATGATTCATAACAACAATAAAAAAAAACTCTTACTTTTTATGATGTCCTCCTGGTTCTTCTGTTCCACTGCCAGGCTGAGAGGTGCTCAGGTTGCATCGTGTTATAGGCGATGAAGATTTGATTGTTGCTGAGCTGTACTCAACATACACAGACTGGCAAAAACATACTCAGACATCATCATCGTCAGCAGTACCGAGCCTTTCAGTCCGGAGTCTTTCTTAACACATCCAGTAAAGCAGAAGCTGCCAGTTTATTTCCAACATGGGGGAATTGAGCCCTGGAGAAGAAACGGATCCGTTTACTCTGTCTAAGCTAGTTTTAGAGGAGGCTAAACTACGGTTTGTGCTGCCAGTCCGTCGTCTTCAAAGGCTGGAGTATTGCTCCATCCATCCCTCTCAGTGTCTCTCCTCTGTGCTCTCACTCTCCAGTTTTGCTCTAATCGCCTCCAGCTCAGTCACTTCTCTCCTGCAGTGACGTCACCGGAGCAGCAGGGCTGGCGTGCGACCAATCGGAGAGACGGGAAAAAGCACGCGCAACCAATCAGAACGAAAGTCAGAGCGAGAAACGCACCAATCACAGAGAAGAAAAAAATCACGGAGACGCAGATAACACGCGAGAGGATGGAGGATTTAGCTTCTATCTGTATTTCTCTCTATCTGTCTGTCTGTCTTTCTGTGTATCTGTCTGTCTGTCTGTCTCCACACACTGGGACATTATGTATCTCTAATGCAGTCCAATTAATTGAAAATCGATTTGGCTGATTGTTTTTTACAATCTTTGAAGTGTTTCGTGGTCTCACTCTTCAGATTCCTGGATCCAAAACACACACTCTCACATACGTCGTTTTGACCTCACTTTCGCAAAACTACTATTTGATCACTATAACCAAATCAAACATGGCTACACATTTTTATAGACAAAAAAGTCAACCCTTTAAAAAAGCTCCTAAACTGGTCTTGGCACGTGGTTCTTGGTGATTTTTATATAGTATATAATGACATTATATGGAGACGAATAGTCTCATCTACACATTTCTAAGAAAAGTTAATCACAAAAAAATGGTGCTTTAAGAATTTGAGAGGTGATTTAGGGAAGATAAGTGACTCTGCAATGGCATCATATCTAAAAACACTTTTTTGGCACTTTTGTCAGCTGTTTTTTTTTACCATAGTGTGCAAATTCAGACACTATTCACTTTTTTCTTTAACTGCGTCCTTTTCTATATTCACATCACAAACAGAATTAGATTTAATACTAACAGTGCAGAGGCACTGTGAACAGCACTTAAAACATGTTAGTCACATGTTTATATTTATTAATATAACATTATATATCTACAGTTGAAAAGTATGAAATCTTACATTTCAGATATATACACAAATGTCTTAAAAGAAAATCTCTAAACCTTATGTTATCTCTTTTTTGTTATTTTATTTTGCCATCATAAATACATAAAACATTCACAGACAGCACATTTAGGCCACTTATGTATTGTGGCTAAATTAAGCTTCCAGTTATGGCTTTTATCTAAAGATAAAGCATAGTGTACCATAAAAATTGTATTGGGAAATTTTAAAAACGGGCTAATCATTTTTTTAATGTGCATAACTCAAATGTAGTAAATTCAATGTGGTTTGATGCAAAATCTTTCATTCAACAGAAAGTCAGAATTGTTCATACTGGTGGTGATAAGAACCAGTCATCCAAAGTAGGCCTATTTCAAATCTCTAAAAGCTATTTTACGTGACTTAAAATGCATTTATACAATTCATCGATGGTAGAGAGGTGCATATTTGAAAGCAAAAACAGTTACATGAAAACTCAGAGGTGTAAGTTCACTGTTCATTCTGAACAATAAATAAAATCACTATATTTGTAAAGTACACAATGCAAGCACTGGTTTCTATTACCACTGCTGTAAAAACTGTACAAATCTGATTAGGTCAGTTTCTTTCTAATGCACCATTTCACACTAACTGTAAACAACCACTTACATTTATAATACACATAAATGTTTAAATATTTGTGGCATTGTCCTTTAATTCACTTCTACAAATCCATGTATTGTGGAGGTTATTTTATTCTTTCTTTGAGGCCAATTATTATGATAATTACAAAAGCAATTGTCAAACCAACATACACACGACAAAGACAAAAAGACAAAATCCCAAACCCTTAATTTCACTAATAGCAAATACCTCTCACACAAAGAACCCCCTACTCAGAGTCTGTGGATTCACTTCCTATCCTCCTGTGGAGCATCACTATAATTAAGTTCAGAGTCAGGTATGCAGTGTTGAAGGGCTAAACAGCATTCTGTGACTAAAACATCTTTCATTCAGACCAGGCAAAAGGCCTTAATGTTGTGGTAGAAAAAGTGCAGCTTCAAAACATTGTGAGGCCTATTCATTTGAATGTTTCTTCTGTAGAGACTTCCCATGTTTGTTGTCCACAGTTTTGTAGTCTGCTAACACCACCAGCTTTTAGGCTCAAAAAAACAGTTTTAATTTATATCATCACTATCTAACAAAACACTGGAAAAGTCTCATTGAGCTTTCAGAGAGTTACAGTATCAGTTAAAAGTTTCTAATTCCATGTTTCTATTTTTTCTACATTGTAAATGAATACTGTAGTAAACTTAAAAGTGTTAAACAAACCAGAACATGTTTTAGATTTGACTTCAAAGTAGACACACAACTGATGTCTCAAACACATTAAGAGGCAAGAAATGCAAGTCATGAGCTCTTGACAAGACAAAGCTGTTAACTGAAAGCCATTCCAGGTGACTACCTCATAAAGCTGACTGAGAAAATGCCAAGAAAGCTGCATCTAAGCAAGAGGTGCCTACTGTGAAGACTGTCAAATATAAACATATTCTGGTTTGTTTACTTGTTTGTTTACTAAATAATTACAGATGTGTTTACTCATAGTTTAGATGACTTTAGTATTAATCTACAATACAGAACATTTTTACATCATGAAAAAAAAAACACAGAATGTACAGAAGGTATGTCAAAACCTCTGACTGGAACTGTATACTTCATTATTAATACAAACACAATATGAAAAATAAATGGGGTGGCCATCCCAAAGCTCTTGACCTTTTCCTTTCTGTTTTTGTAATTATAAAATGCTCCATTTAAGTGTCCAGCCTTTCCATTTAGAAGAGGTCAGTGAGGTCAAATGAAGGCCTTGTGCCTCCCACGTGCATAAAGCTGTGCACAAGCATTCTAGCTTCTA
>BRDA01016445.1:0-12405 GCA_036984385.1 Crenuchus spilurus | reverse complement strand
TGTCAAAAAGCATTTGCGGCTCCCAGTGTTTTCTTTTCTGTGGAAATCGGTCCAAATGGCTCTTTGAATGTTAAAGGTTGCCGACCCCTGCTCTACACAAACCCTTATACTGTATATACACATAATATACACCAATATATACACTCATAACTCTACACAAACCTTTATATACCCATAATATACATCAATATATACCCTCATAACTCTACACAAAACCTTATATACTCATAATATACACCAGTATATACCCTCATATACTCATAACTCTACACAAAACCTTATATACTCATAATATACGATATATACCCTCATATACTCATAACTCTACACAAACCCTTATACCCATAATATATACCAGTATATACCCTCATATACTCATAATTCTACACAAACCTGTAAAAACCCATAATATACATCAATATATACCCTCATAACTCTACACAAAACCTTATATACTCATAATATACACCAGTATATACCCTCATATACTCATAACTCTACACAAAACCTTATATACTCATAATATACGATATATACCCTCATATACTCATAACTCTACACAAACCCTTATACCCATAATATATACCAGTATATACCCTCATATACTCATAATTCTACACAAACCTGTAAAAACCCATAATATACATCAATATATACCCTCATAACTCTACACAAAACCTTATATACTCATAATATACACCAGTATATACCCTCATATACTCATAACTCTACACAAAACCTTATATACTCATAATATACGATATATACCCTCATATACTCATAACTCTACACAAAACCTTATATACTCATAATATACACCAGTATATACCCTCATATACTCATAACTCTACAAAAAACCTTATATACCCTCATATACTTTGATGAACGGGTTTATTTAATTAATTACTGCTGTAAAATCCGGCACTTTTCTTATGAAATTTGTGATATCTGATACTAAATTTAAGAAATTATGGAAAAGTTCTATTTAAAAAATCTGGTAGGACCTGATTGGAGACTTACGGAGGTCATGATGTGCGAGTATGAACGGTCCGCTTCTGCCTGCTGCTCTGTGGCTGTATGATGTGGGAGTAATATAACACCCAGTTTCTGCAGGATGGCCCTGAAGGAGCAGAATACTCAGTCAAACTCTCGCAGTGCAACACAATTAAGGTCTTTTTTCTGGTTAAAACTTAATGACACTTTTTTTCTAGCACTTCAGCGGAGGACTGAGTGCTAATAGCTTAATAAAAATACAGATCTAATACATTAATAGTAAAAAACACATTTTATTTGTCCTGAAAGTGTCGATTTCAGAGACATGATGTTCTTCTGATGTGTATATATCAGCTAAAACATTAAAACCACTTTCTTGTATATACACTGTCCATATTAGCTCTACTTTCCTAGCACTAGGTGCACTTTGTAGTTCTACAATTAGATTGTAGTCCATTTGTTTCTCTGTAGAGTTTGTCAGCCTTCTTTCACTCTGTTCTACAAAGGTCAGCACACCCCACAGGACCACCACAGAGCAGGTGGAACATTCTCAGTGACACCAAGGTGGTGGTGGTGTGTTAGTGTGTGAGCTGCTGGAGATGTTAAACACTGTGTCCACTCACTGTCCACTATATTAGACACACCTACCTTATTGGTCCACCTTATAGATATAAAGTCAGAGACAGAAGCTCAGCACAGTTCATGTTGATCCTCTAGTCCTTCATTGGTGACACTGTTGGCTGGTTGGTCACTATTTTCACTCCAGCAGTGACAGTGAAGTGTTTAAAAACATCAGCAGCTCTGCTGTGACACACACAAACACACCACCACCACGTCAGTGTCACTGCAGTGCTGAGAATGATCCACCTGCTCTGTGGTGTCCTGACCACTGAAGAACATTGTGTAAGGAGGCTAACAAAGTATACAGAGAAACAGATGGACTGATGTCTGCAACTGTAGAACTAAAAAGTGCACCTAGTGCAAGATCAATGGTGATAAATGGACAATGAGTGTCAGAGGTGGTCTTAATGTTATGGCTGATCAGTTCTACATACTCACACATGTAGAGTAATGAATGTGAACCATTACTATAAAGGCAGTGGAAGTCAGCTCACGTGTAATCTGCTCTATTAAGAACATTAAAGCATGGTGTTAAGGGCATTAACTTCCCAGCACGTTTATGCATCACTTCAGAGACTGTGAATATGTTAAGGTGTCCCAACAGTACAATCTGAATAAGCAGCTATTCATTATTATTATGAGTCTGCCAATAAGAAAAAAATCATATGCCAGGAGGCTCATTTACTAGTTACAGTACCTCAATGTTTAGCCCCCATCTGCTGCCACTTTTTACATTTATTTACTCCAAAAAAGCACTTTTTAATACATAGAGCTGTGTCCACTGGAAAAGTAACATGTGCCTCGACTCAACTCGGCTGGACTGTAGAAAGTGCTGCGCTAAGCATAGAGTGCAGCCAAATTAATGAGTTCATTCAAACTGACCTGCCTACTCCAGCCGCCAGCAAACAGTCAATGATCTTCTCTTCTCACACTTACTGAGTGAACACCGGACACTCTGTCCCTATCGGCCAATCATGATGATCATTGTCTGAACTCGGCGTAATAAAACGTTTTGGACTTAGAAAGAGGTGAACCTCTAAAACTCTACTGTATTTTCAATTTTCTCCATCTGCCCAAATCTTTAGTGCTTTTCTATAGCAAAGACATTGACTCAAATACAAAACAGAGATTTGTACCTTCAAACAATCACATTTTATAGCTAGTAACATAACACATGCTTACATTTACCTCTGATCACTATAAATGTAGCAACTTTCAGATTTGTAAAATCTGAAATCATTTATCATTTATTTCAGGCTGCACAACAGAAAAGCTTCAGCTTTGTGCAACTAGAGGGCACCTTCAGCAGGATAGACACTGAGTGCTCAGTTAAATTTGTTTGGGACTCAAACATCAGTAAAAATCAGCACTTATTGTAACTGAAGATATGACAGATGGCTTATTTGAAGCAGAATCTTTAAATTCTATCAGAAATGAATACGTTGAGTTTACACTCTGGAGTCTGAAGGTATTTTAAACACTCTGATGTAATGTGCCATGCCTTGACTTTTTTTTTTTTTACAAATTAAATCCATGTAAAATAATATTTTTCCAAAGTGTTACACAGGCTTTTGTTCAGCACAAACTCAGCAACAACAGTGTCAAAACATTAAGTGTCATAAATCTATATTTGGATAAAATCTGCTCTAAACTTAGACTTTTAAAAAAACCTGTTTTCAGATGTGCTGATATATTTTGAAAAAACACATTCTAAACATTTCTAGTCAAGACTTTTGAGCTCAGAACTAAATAAACTGAGGTTACCTTCATACTGGCCATTACATATTTAAAAAATATGTGGTTTTATTTCTAAAGCTTAAGGAATGTGAGGTGACACTCTGTTTTCCTCAGCCACTAACCCACTGAATATTAATGAGATAGGTGTGAAACACTCAGGTAGAGGTCTACTGCTAAGGTTCACCTCAGGTGAGAGGTCTTTGTTTGGTAAAAAGTCCACACATTCCAATGCCCGTAATCCAACCAATGGCATGCCTTGAATTACCATGTCATTATCACATGAATGACAGCTTGTGTTGTTTGGAAGGAAAAACTGCAGTTGTCTGAGTCACTCTCACATACGTGTGTCTGCTTATTTTAGCTCCTCTCACAAATATCTAAAAATATATTTTGATTCAAGCTATGTGTGTGTGTGTGTGTGTGTGTGTGTTTGAAAAGCAGGCTGGCGGGAGCGCCAACTCCAGAGGGTTAAATATGATATGACTGTTTAATTTAGTGGAATGCTTTGGAAAAGATCTAACTAACAATTTATTTTATTGAAACATCCTGGGCCCAACCAGCAGGTCCAGTATCTTCTCCTCACATTCAGAGCTTCATTAATTTCTTCTTTTCTAACATCCACACAAAATGGAGGAGTCATATGAAAGCTGAAACTCTCTTCTTTCTACTCAAGGTGTTCATTTCTGACTATTTTGAGCTGATAATAAAAGATTCTGCTTCAAATAAACCCTGTATCATTTGTACTGATGTTTGAGTCCCAACCTAATAGGACTGAGCACTCAGTGTCTGTCCTGCTGAACGCGCCCTCTTGTTGTACAAATCTGAAGCTACGTAATGTCCCTTTAGTGCTGTGCAGCCAGAAATAAATTCTTTATGGGACTTAAAATCTAAAAGCTGCTACAATTTCAGTGCTTAGCAGTAAAGTGTAAATTTATTGTTATATTTAAAATCATACCATTTTCTGATCATTTGAAGGCTTCTTTTAGAAAAGATATCTGCATTTTGTATTTATGTAATATATCTGTTTAGAAACACAAAAAAATTGGGCAGATGGAAAATGCTAAACAATACTGTGAGTGTTAAACAATTCTTGTGATACTTTCATGTGTCCTGATACACATGGGTAGAATTAGAAGAATAATTTAACACATTAGTATTGATCTGGTATAAACAATTGATTCCAAATATAACATAACATTAGCACTCGAGTCCTGCTGAGCAGCTGTTTGGCCTGGAGAGCTGATGTAACAGTGAAATCGGCTTAATTCTCCAGCTCAGATAAATAAGCAGATAAACTGTGCACCTACTATTCACTCTCTCTGTGCTTGTGTGCTCTTGTTTACCTTTTCCAGCCATGCTGGACATGGACTGGCCAGACACTGTAGGGAACTTGCAGGTTGTGGAAGAAGAGGGCGAGGGAGATCAGGGCCTGGTCATAAGCACTCTGGCGAATGTACACATACACAAGCGGCCTATTCTGTAAAACACACACACACACACACAGACAAACAGACACACACACACGCACACGCACGCACGCACGCGCGCGCACGCACGCACGCGCACGCACGCACGCACGCACACGCACGCACACGCACGCACGCACGCGCACGCACGCACGCGCACGCACGCACGCACGCACACGCACGCACACGCACGCACACACACACACAGAGAAATCCAGACAGACAGAAATCCAGACAGACAAACACACACACACACGCATACATACACACACACATCAGTGAATGACCCTTCATCTCTGAAGAGCAGCACTCTCACACACACTTCACACAAAATGCAGGGTCAGGAACTTTTGTTTCTGAGCCTGTTGCAAAGAGGTGTCCACTGAAGCACTTACAGTACAAAGACAAACACATAGTGAGTCTCTGAGTGGTCAAAAGAGCTCCAACAAAACTCCATTCAATTTAAATGGAAAGCAGCACTTGTGGTCTCTCACTGATCTACTAACACGTTTTATCTTGGTGGTCAGTTAGGCTTTCGTACACAGCATCAGTGCCCACAGCATCTGCAGAAATGATTTAAAACCATACATTATCTGTATTTCTGCTTAAAAACACCATACATCTAAGAAAAGTGGTATTGAAAGGTAATTTGCAGTAATATCATGGATACACTAGAATAAGAGATAAATCTGGATAAACTCAATGAAAAACTAGGAGATATTAGTCCATAAACAACCTCAATAAACTCAAACACTAGGACATATTAATCTGTAAACAATCTCAATAAACTCAAACACTAGGAGATATTAGTCTATAAACAACCTCAATAAACTCAAACACTAGGAGATATTAGTCTATAAACAACCTCAATAAACTCAAACACTAGGAGATATTAGTCCATAAACAACCTCAATAAACTCAAACACTAGAAGATATTAGTCCATAAACAATCTCAATAAACTCAAACACTAGGAGATATTAGTCCATAAACAACCTCAATAAACTCAAACACTAGGAGATATTAGTCTATAAACAACCTCAATAAACTCAAACACTAGGAGATATTAGTCTATTAACAATCTCAATAAACTCAAACACTAGGAGATATTAGTCTATAAACAACCTCAATAAACTCAAACACTAGGAGATATTAGTCTATAAACAATCTCAATAAACTCAAACACTAGGAGATATTAGTCTATAAACAATCTCAATAAACTCAAACACTAGGAGATATTGGTCTATAAACAATCTCAATAAACTCAAACACTAGGAGATATTGGTCTATAAACAATCTCAAACTCAAACACTAGGAGATATTGGTCTATAAACAATCTCAATAACCTCAAACACTAGGACATATTAGTCCATAAACAATCTCAATAACCTCAAACACTAGGACATATTAGTCTATAAACAATCTCAATAAACTCAAACACTAGGAGATTTAAGTCCATAAACAATATCAATAAACTCAAACACTAGGAGATATTAGTCCATAAACAATCTCAATAAACTGAAACACTGGGAGTTATTGGTCTATAAACAACCTCAACACACTCAATTAAACACTAGGAGATATTAGTCTTTAAACAACCTCAATAAACAGAATTAAAAACACTAGAATATCAGATATTAGTGCATAAAAAACGTCAACAGTAATAAATCGTTAGAAGTGCTTTCCAAGGGTGGCTCATCTTTTAAAAAGAAAAATGTAAGCTGGTTTAAAGCAAGTGAAATAAGCACTTAATTTTTTCTTGTTATCTTTGTGACCAGACAGCTGAGCATTTCACTACAAGTTGTACTGTGTATCTGATCAATAATTAAAGTTGTCAAATAATGAAGCTGAAAAGAAACTTTACAAACATATCAGAGCTGGTGTTTAAAAGTTGAAATCTGTTCAGGTTAATATTTGCAGGTTAAGGTTAGAGTGCTTGTTAATGGAGCCAGGTCTGCTTGGCGACTGTAAATATACTGTAAAAAAGTTTATATACTGTAAAAAGTCTACACAGCTAAAGCTGAGGGCGGGCTGGGAGCAGCCTGACAGCAGTCGTATGGGCTGGCCTGCAAGATGAATCTGGAGAGGCAGCATCTGAAGAAAGAACAGTCTGTCCTTGAGTTTCAGAATCAGTTTGCCAAACCTGAACAGATAAAAAGGACTTAAGGGCAACAAACAGCATAGAGAAGTAAGACTTCTGAGGCTGTACGACACACTGCTCTGCCCACAGCTTCTCCTGTCCTTGGAGGAGTGTGACAGTGCATTACGTGCTCCTTCACTGGATCACTGAAACAGCCTGAAAAGAAAACGCTGACGTCCCGTCTCATTTCACCCAAGACAACAACAGAAGGACACAGAGCTCAGGCTTAACTGGGACAGCACTGAAGATCAAACTGACGTGATCAACAGCATAAACCAGTATAGTCAATATCAAATAGTAATAAAGCTGGTTTAAAACAGAACAGGATAAGGAAGAAGAAGAGAAAGAAAAATGAAGAAGAAGAAGTAGAAGACGAAGAAACTGAACAGGAAGAATTGGAAGAACAAAAAGAAGAAGGAGAAGAAGAGGAAGTGAAAGAATAAAAAGAAGTGGAAGAGAAGAAGAAAAAGTAAAGAAAAAGAAGAAAAAGAAGAATAGGAAGAAGAAGTAGATGAAGAAGAGGAAAAAGAAAAAGAAGTAGAGGAGAATCTGATGAAGAAGAAAAAAGAACAGGACAAGGAAGAAGAAGAGGAAGTGGAAGTAGTAGTAGATGAAGAAGAGAAGAATGGGATGAAGAAGAGGAAAAAGAAAAAGAAGTAGAGGAGAATCTGACGAAGAAAAAAAAAAGAACAGGACAAGGAAGAAGAAGAAAAAGAAAATGAACAAGAGGAGGAAGTGGAAGTAGTAGTAGATGAAGAAGAGAAGAATGGGATGACGAAGACAAAAAGAACAGGATAAGGAAGAAGAAGAGAAAGAAAAACGAAGAAGAAGAACAAGAAGTGGAAGAAGAAGAAGAATGAGAAGAAGAGGAAGTGAAGAAGAAAAAGTTAAGAAAAAGATGAAGACGAAGATGAAAAGGAAGAAAAAGTAGACGAAGAAGAAGAGGAAAAAGAAGAGGAAGAGAATGGGAAGAAGAAGAAGAACAGGAAGAAGAAGGAGCAGAACATGATGAAGAAGAAGATGGAAAAGAAGCAGAAGAAAAAGAAAAGGATAAGGAAGAAGAAGAAAAAGAACAAGAAGAGGAAGCAGAAGTGGAAGGAGAAGAAGAGGAAAAATAAAAATAAGCAGAAAAAGAAGAAACAGAACAGGAAGAAGAAGAAGAAGAAGAAGAAGAAGAAGAAGAAGAAGAAGAAGAAGAAGAAGGGCAATAAAAATCAGAAGAACAAAAATAATAAGAAGGGGAAGAAGAATAAAAAGAAGAAGTGGAAGAGAACAAGAAAAAGTGAAGAAAATGAGGAGGAAGAAGATAAATAGGAAGAAGATGAAGAGGATGAAGAGGAAGAAGAAGAGAAATAAAAAGAAGAAAACAGGATGAGGAAGAAGAACTGCCCATGACAAGCTTGAGTTCCTAAAAAATGACTGTTTACACCTTAATTAAAAAAAAAAAAAAAAAAAAAAAAAAAAAAAAAAAAAAACAATTGACAGAGTTTAAAAAGTCAATGACTGCAGATTATTAAAGTGATGCAAAGATGGAAAAAGAAAGACAATGAAGAGAAGTAAAACACGATAAGAGAAAAAGAAATAGGGGAAGATAAGAGAATGAGAAATGGTGTGAGGCATGTGTGAGTGACAGGACAGAATGAGGCTGTAATAAGGGGTGAATGGACGGATGAGAGAGACAGAGGGATAGGGAAAGAGGAGAAGAGCAGGGGCAGAGTGTAAGCAAGAGAAAAGAAAAAAGTGATGAAGCTTACCAGCTGTGTGGCCCGGTGCAGAGCAACCAGCTGATTCAGATTAACCTGAACACTATAGAAAATCACCCTGAACAACTTCAACAGCATCCAGCTAACCAACCTGAGACAGAGAGAGAGCAGTGCAGAACGTTAAACTGAATAGCTTCAACATGTGTGATAGTGAGTGTGATTGTGAATGTGATATTGAGTGTGCACTAGTGAGTGTGCGACAGTGAGTGTACAACAGTGTGATGGTGAGTGTGCAATAGTGAATGTGAGAGTGTGTGTATAATAGCGAACATGACAGTGAATGTGCAACAATATGATGGTAAGTGTGCGATAGTGAATATGAGTGAATCACCAAAGCACTTCACTGCCAATTTTACCATGTATGGTTTTGTTCAGTATGTGACAAACAAACTTTGATTTTATTTTAATTTGAATATGCAGGAGTGAGAGTGGGACTGTTGTGCAATAGTGAATTTGTGATAGTAACTGGAATATTGTGTATATGAGAGTGATTGTGAAGGTGTGTAAGTGTGTTACTGAGTGAGATAGTGAGTGATCAATAGTGAGTGTGTGTGATAGTAAGTATGCAATAGTCGGACACTGAGGGTACAATAGTGTGTGAGCAATGTGTGCGCAATCATGTGTATGATAGTAAATGTGCAATAGTATGATAGTGAGTGTATTACAGTGAGTGTACAAAAGTGAGTGAGCATGGAATGTGTGATATTGTGCGATAGTGAGCATGTTAGTGAGTGTAGAATAGTGTTACAGTGAGTGTGGATACATGTGTGATAGTGAGTATATGATAGCAAACATGACAGTAAGTGTGCAACAGTATGAGAGTAAATGTATTTCAGTGTATTAATGTATAATAGTGAGTGTGTATTAGTGAGTGTATATTAATCAATGACAGTGTAATAGTAGTGGAAAGTGTCATTGTGTGATCGTGAGAGTATGTGTGCGTATTAGAGAGCATTATAGTTCATGCGATCATGAGTGAGAGACAGTGAGTGTGCAACAGTGAGAAAGTAAGTGTGCCAGGGGTTTTTTTGCACTAAAACTGCTCAGCAAAGAGAGCAATGCACTACAGAAGGTTCCCAAAGTCATTCCTTAGAACACAACGTTCTACACATTTTGATGGTTTCTCTACCGTAACACACCTAACTCATCTTCAACCCAGTGTGGAGCTTGTTAATTAGTTCATGAGCTGAAACTGGTGTGCTAAATGAGTGAGAAGAGAAATGTGCACCAATACACACTGGTGGGCATAATTAAAATGGAACAGCAGCTGACTGATCAACAAAAGACAACCGAGGCACTGTCTGTATAAATAAAACTAACATTCAACATGCCATGGCTATACATGGGCATATCAGAATATTATGACAACTGATGTCCAAAAGGGCATTATAAGAGGCTACCTGGTGAAGCATGGTGGTGGTAGCATCAACCAGTAACTTTGTGAAAATTCTAGCGCTAAAGTAGTGAAGGTGTACTGAGAATGGACTTCTTGTACATTGAGCCTCCCAGCGGCATAACAGTGGTGCCCCATGTGATTGATGCTAGAGGGGAATGATGACTCTGACGAGTAGTACAAAACAATAACACCCTGCAGTGGACCAGTTAAACTGTTTAATGGAAACTGTTTATTCACACTATTGGGTAGGTGGTCATAATATTGTGATATGACTGTGAGTTATAATAATATCTTGCAATACAAATTTTCAGTCCCATGAACACGTCACTGGGCTGTGCTCAGACAGTGAACTTTGTTAGATCGCATCTCTGAAGCATTTCATTAATTTCACAGTTCAGGGACATAAACTAGTCTGTTATCAACAGCATTACTTTGAACACTGCAGTAAAGTATTTCTCAGATTAGTGAGCTGCATCAGTTTTCTCACTGAACACAGATGTGTGACTGTTTTGGGAGGGTCATGCCCCTTTGCTGAAATAGATATTGTGATGGGCTCTGCTGTAGTTTGAAGGTCGGTTGGTTTGTGCCTGTAGGTGAGCGGGACAGGGGAGTTTTTTAAAATATATTGTCAAAACTTAAAAGTAGTCAGGCATCATCGTAGTATTTTGAAAAGTGGTAGGTCAAACGTTCATCCAACCATGGTTCTAGCACACTTGGAGTGTGCAATAATGATTATGTAATGGTGACTGTGTGACAGTGAGCAACAGTACATATGTGACAGTGAATTTGAGATAAGTGTGCGTTTACAATAGATAGGTATAGTGAATGTGTAATTTGCAGCAGGTACAGCTGATGATGTTGTAGTTCATGATAGTAATTTACTGAGACATTGTGTAAGTGTCTGACAGCGAGAGAGCTTGACAGTGAGTTTAATAGTGCCTGATAGTGACTGTGACAGTGAGTGCTTAATAGTGAGTGTGACAGTGATTGTGGTAGTGAGTGTTTTTATGGTTGTTAGTGAGTGTGACAATGAGTGAGTGTGAGTTTCTGAGCATAATGTTCAACAGTGTGTGTAGTGGCAAGTGTTGATATAAGTGATTGATAATGAGTATGATAGTGAGTGTTTGACAATGAGTGTGACTGAGTGATTATCAGTGATGGAGAGTGAGTGTGAGTGATGTATAGTTCGTGTTGACGAGTGTGACAGTGAGTGAGTGAATGAGTGATGGACAGTCAATGAGTGTCAGTGACTGAGAGTGTGAGTGATGGATAATGAGTATGATAGTGAGTGAGTGTGAGTGATGGATAGTGAGTGTTTGACAGTGAGAGTGACAGTGAGTGTGAGTGATGGATGATGAGTATATTAGTGAGTGAGTGTGAGTGACTGATAGTGAGTGTGTGACAGTGAGCAAGTGAGAGGGTTTGACAGTGAGCGTGACGGTGAGTGAGTGTGATTGACAGTGAGTGTGCGACAGTGAGCAAGTGTGAGTGTTTGACAGTGAGTGAGTGATAGTGAGTATTTGACAGCAAGTGTTTGACAGTGAATGAATTTGAGTGATTTATAGTGAGTGTGTAACAGTGAGTGTAACAGTTGAGTGTGAATGATTGATAGTGAGTGTTTGATAGCAAGTGTGACTGTGAGTGAAAGTGCTGGATGGGCAGACCTGAGTACAGTAGGATTCAGAACCGTTTGCGACAGAATCGCTATGAATCCTTCAGCTCCCTCCTCCTTTATCGCATCCCTCTCTGCTGCACAAAGCGAAGGCATGACAACCCTACACACACACACACACACACATTTACTAAAGCATTTTACAGGTTCTATAGGTTAGAACTGAGTTTCGTTGGGCTTTGCACAAGTATGAAATGTCTGAAAAAATACAAAAGACAGTCACAGGACAGCAGACCACCAGGTCAACAAAGCTCACATTGTCCACCGAGCAACATCTCACACAATTCCAGAGTCCCTGAAGCAGGCTGTTTAAACCCTAAGAGTGATGAGCCTCTGAAAGTGAGAATGTTGTTTTAGACTATAAACGGTTATTTAAAACGTCAGGGACCCAAATGAAGTGTGTGGAGAAAATGAAGAGGGGGAGCAAAAGGGAAGGGTGTGATGTGTAGTGAGGTGAGGAGAATGATGAAGAAGATAAAGAGAAAGAAGTGCAGTACTGGGAGTTAAATGTGCCATCTCTACTGCGTTTCACCTCCCAGGACTCAGATAATGTCTCAGTAATACTGCTCGCTCTACCTGAACAATGCAATGCAGCAAATCACAAACACAAGTGTCCAAT
>BRDA01016442.1:0-24330 GCA_036984385.1 Crenuchus spilurus | reverse complement strand
TGCCTAACATCAAGTCACAAACCTGAAAAAGTGGATATTCTGGCATTCTTGGCAAAGTATTCCTGCACATTATTTTAATAATCATTTTATTAACAATATTATTCTGAAAATCACCATTAGATATTTTCCCAAATTGTACAGCCTTAGGCTCTATATACCAGTGCCCATCATGCCATTACAGATCAAGCTTGAATAGTTATCACATTTACTAGAATGACCTGACAGGCCTGTTTTTATTGTCCTTCCTGAGAATAGATGGACTGATGTAGGAGTAAGTGATATGATGTGCTATAAAGCTTTTATAATGAAATCCTTATTGGTTGAAGTTGTATAGCACTGTGAGCTGAGCTGTAAGAGACTTCAGCTGTAGCTCTTTGAGATCAGGCTCCTAAAGCTGAGCGACCTCACTTATGACCTGATAAGACTGGAAATGAAAGGCATTGTTCATTTACTACTTTATCAGTTAAATTTTCCCAACTCTGAAGTCTACAATTAAGTCACTGGCCTGTATATAGTATCTGCATAGGAACTAGTATCTAATTTGATGTTGGCCTAATTTGTCTTATATTATTTCCTTCATTATTACTTATAGCCACAACATTAATACCACTCAGCAAAATAACAATGATTAAGTCTCATCAATGTAAAAGTCTAGGGCATATTAGATAAACACTTCATTCTCATAGACAATGTGTTGGATGCAAGTATCAAAATATGCAAGAGTCAAACAGTTAAGGCCATAGCTATGGGTCAGTAGTGGCTTTGCTTGTGAAGTGTTCAGCATTGGTGAAGTAGGGTCCAAAAGTGGCTTCCAAATAGTGCAACTGAGCATCTATGGGATGTACTGGAACAGTAAGTCATGTCTGTTCTCAGCTTACATGATATAAAGGATGTGGTTCTAATGTATTGATACCTGATACAACAGAGGTAGATAGTCCATGCCTTGGTGAGTCTCAACTCTTTTGGTAGAACATGGAAGACCTATATCCAACATTGTAAAACCAATTAATTGTAAATTAACAGTACAATACTGACGCCAGAGAAGCAAGAATTTTACTGTTATTGTACAGTATCTCTACTGTTATTTTTAATTTTATTTTACAGTATATTGAATTACAGTATACAACAATCGAATTTCTGCTTTTACAGTCATTTCACAGTACATGCAAGAATGTTACTGTTATTTTTCAGTGTCTCTATTGTAATTTAACAGTATAATAGTGTTTATTGCATTATCTCACTTCATTTTATCGGCTTTGATTTTTGAAGACAGAACATTCAGAATAAAACATGTATTTCTCAATTTTTGCTCTTTATTTACACTTTAACACTTTAAACAAAACAGATCATAAATAACACCAAAAATTTACTGCTAAGTCATTTTTATAGCTAATCTTCACAACTGTGGTAACTACACAAACCCCCTTTTAAACTTTCCCAAATAACCCCAACTAAAGTCTATTTACACTTAAACAACAAATAACTACACAATAAACAACACTGAAACTGAGGTATGTGTGTGCTCTCATGAGCCTTTGCAAAGCTAATTTGCATGAACTACTGACCTGCTCATGGGACCGCCACCTCGCTCCACGGCTGACAGCACAATACTGCTATAGTTTTAGTTCTTATTTATTTGTACAGCTGTTGATCAATCCAAAATCACTCACAGCAAACCATTATATTATTAGTGTATATATAAATGTCTTCAAGTGTTTTTGCATGGATCACCCACCCTCCGATGGATGTCAATTTAGTGAGAGTACAAGCCCATAGAACTTGACTCTCCATGACCCGTAACTGCACTGCACTTCATTTTCCAGTCTACGTCAACCATATGAACATTTATGCCTCTAAATGTAGCTGTCAGTTCTGTTTTTTTACACATCTACAGTATATGCTCTGCCTACATCATGACATTTCACACAGTCCTCGGACATGTGAGTCACACTGAGGAAATATGCAAATATATGCAGATCCTATGGCAATTAGCATAAGTTCTGTGGACTCCTTATATCTCAGCCTCCATATGCTAACACAAGAAGAAGAAGAAGGGCGATTATGATACCCACTCCAACTCTGCCAGCTCAGTCCAATCCTATAAGCCTATGAACACAGCTTTTAATCATGCTGTTTAACAAAGGATAAATGGACAGTTATGTTGTGGGAGCAGTTAAAGGCCATATTTTATATTCAGTTTGGCAAGAAATCTAAAAACAATTGAAAGCCCTCATATATATATATATTTATTTAGGCCCCCTGCTTCATAAATCCAGACATACTAATCATTTCTCACTTTAAGCTCATTGGTATGAGATCCTAAACATGTATGTAGGTTGCCTGCATTCAGTAAGCAAAGAAGCCCTGTGCATTGTTATGCACTCTAAAGACTGCTGTTTTTTTCCGAGCCTAATGGATCAGATTTGTTGGGTTATTTGCATTGTGCTGGGTTGAGCCTTTTTGCATCTATTTTTTGGGTTATTTGCACAGTCCTGGAAAGTTTTACCCAGCTGCTTGGTTAGTGACTGTCACAATATCAGCCCAGTCAATGTGCCAACAAAAGAATAGCTTCCTTGATTACTTTTTTTGACAACAACAGGACTTTATACTTCGTTCTTCTGCTATAATTGCTACATGCTGATCTACTGTCTTGTATATGCTGGTATTGCAACTCTTGAGTGCATCACTGAGGCTAACCTGTGCTCCAAATGAGCACACAATGCACAAGGGAGACATTGGGTCTACATGTACACGTTAACAGCAAGTATACCATGACCTCATTCTCACACTCACAAACATAAGTACACTCAGGCTTCTAAACAACCTAGCTTTGCTTATCTCTCTGTGTTGTTTCTTATTCAGATCCGACTGGCTGAAGTGGAGCAGGCCTCCCTGATGTCAGAGCAGCTTTCAGATAAGTCGTCATCACCAGCACTACCTGATGACCTCAGCCTTGATGACCACAGTGTCTATCAGCTGCTTGTTAGAGACAGCAAGGTGTGTTTCTACAGTTACTCACACAGTTGCTTTCATTGAATTAACCTTATGGTAGCTTTGCAGAAGAAGGAACAAAATCAACTTTAGGTACTGAGAAAGCTCAGTAGTGTATACCTTATACTATACTGGTGTGTTGAATATACAGTACAGTGGTAACCCTACTTACGAACATCCCTACTAACGAGTATTCCAGGTAATGAGTCAAGAATATTTTTGTTCCAGGTAACGAATAAAATTCCAAGTAACAAGTAGCGTAAATTAGTTCAAGTATGCCAACCGCTAGGGGCGCTGCGGTCGTAGCATCCCCTAGATGCTACCGTAGAAGAAGAGGTCAGTCATTACCTTTGACCACTGTTCAGTGAAAGTGAAAGTGCTAGTGAAAGTGACACAAAGACAGCAAAAGGTAGTGAACAAGAAAGTTAGATACATTTTACTTTTACTTTTCATATGATAAGTGTAACCATGCCATACACGTACACCCGTCCTCCTCTCCTCCTTAGCCACCAGCCTACATGAGCGTCGTCGTCGTCACGTTTATGTTTTAAAAAACCCATATAAACACATTATTTAGCATATTAAAGTAAACTGTATATTGGCCGGCTGACACAGATTAATCAGTTTTACATGTATTCTTATGGTGAAAATGCATCCAGCTAACGAGCAAACCAGCTAACAAGCTCAGCTCCTGCACGGATTAAACTCGTAAGTAGGGTTACCACTGTACTATACATTTATTTGATGATTAAAATTAAGATGTATTTCAACTTATTTGGAGTCTGAGTTCATTTCTGTAGATGTTTACCTGAAAAGATCCTGAATATGTCATCTCAACACACTGATGTAGACATGCTGTTTACTACATTTACAGGATTATGGCCAGGATGTGGGTTAGGATTTTGGATTGAGGTTAAGGTTAGGATTAGGATTATTACCAGGATGAGGGTTAGGATTTAGATTGGGATTAGAATTACAGCCAGAATGAGGCTTAGGTTAGGGTTCAGGATGTGATTAGGTTTTGGGTTGAGATTAATGTTACAATTAGGATTAGGACCAGGGTTTGTGTTAGGATTAGGTTTTGGGATGAGATTAAATTTAATCTGCTACAAGATATTTACTTGAATGCATTTGGATGCTTTACTACAGTCATTTCAGTGATTGTTGAGATGTTACTGTCTGTTGAGAGTTTAATAATCATCAACAAAGGACCACTCAAAATAAAGTGTCACCAGAATTTTAATTTAAGATTAAAATAAATGCCAGAGTGAGGTTTAGGGTTAGGTTTTGAGTAAACCCTCTGGAGTTTGAGGGTATTTTAGACACTTTGATGTAACCTGACATGCCTTCATTTTTCTACAAATTACACCCATCTAAAATTATGATTATTAAAGTGTTACACAGACTTGTTCAGCACAAACTCAGCAACAACCGTGTCAAAACAGTAAGAGTGTCATAAATCTATATTTTGATTAAGTTTGCTAAATAGCCTAAAATAATCTAAATCTAAATAGCAAAGACTTTTAAGCTCAGAACGGAATAAACAGAGGTGTTGGCTACACACTCATCATTACAGTATTTAGAAATTATATGTTGTTTTATTTCTAAAGGTTAACAAATGTGAAGTCACACTCTGTTTTCACTCAGCCACTAACCCTACATTGAATATTTATTAGATGTGTGAAACACTCTATTGTTAGAGAAGTCTAGTGTTCAGGTTCACCTCAGGTGAGAGGCCTTCATTCCCACCAACGGAATGTCTGGAATTACCATGTAATTATCATATGAATGACAGATTGTGTCGTATGTGCAGCTGTGTGACTTGCTTGCACAGATGTGCCTCTGCTTATTTAATCTCCTCTCATAAGGATCTCAAAATATATTTCAATTCAAGCTCTCTCTCTCTCTCTCTCTCTCTCTCTATATATATATATATATATATATATATATATGAAAAGTAAAGTAGACCCTTTAACGTTTCTGAGGGATGTTTCGTTTTGTTTCTAGGATAAAATCTTGCAAAGTTATATAAGTAAATATGAGGAATTTTGATTTTGTTCCCACGGATGGTTCCGCCAACTCCAAAGGGTTAAGATTAGGATTAGAACCAGAATGAGGTTTTGTATTAGATATTGGTTTAAGATTATGATTAGAATTTAGAATTAGGGCCAGGGTTCAGGTAGGATTAAGATTTGATTTAGGTCCATTATGGGGCATAGAATTAGGTTTTAGGTTGAGATTAAGCTCAGGTTAAAATTTACTTAATCTAAGTACCAAATCAGTAGCACTGCTACAAGATATTTACTTGAATGCATTTGGATGCTTTACTACAGTCATTTCAGTGATTGTTGAGATGTTACTGTCTGTTGAGTGTTTAATAATCATCAACAAAGGACCACTCAAAATAAAGTGTCACCAGATTTGATTCCAAGTAGTTATGGACTAATATTATCATATTATAATAATATATAATGATAATATTATCATTATTATAATATAATAATATGCATGTACATATGTGTATACCCACAGAAGTCGCAGAAATGCTTAGGTGTTAAGCAATGTCCTCCACTGCCCCAAGGAATACCAATCTAGGTTCCAATTATTGTAGCCTGTAATTGCTTACTTAGTCCTTATTTACATGTTTTAGTACCTGATTAGCCAATCAATGCATGCCTAAGTACTTAATTGCACTATTAGTCTACCTGTATTAGTATATATTTTTTGCTTTTTGGCTGTCAAGCCAGCTGCTGATGGCCAATTGTCATATTTCCTCTGGCTTGCTCAATTCTTTTTTTTTCACACTGAATCACATCTAATTTGACATCCACTTCATAACAAGGAGAATCAGATGAGCCCTCTGAAGCTCGTAATTATTTTTTCTCAATTCATTATTGATGCGCTGTGTTCAGCGGACTTAAGGGAGACATGGAATTGAATTCTAAGTGAAAGTATTGGGGAAAAAACAGTGCAGCCTTTAAAAACGCATTATAGATTCAGTTCAGCTGGGATACAAGAATGGCAGTGCTAGAATGCTAATGTGTTAGCGCAAAGCTAACAGGCACAGAATAATGATATAGCTTAGTGTAAGACAAGCTCTATTTTGCTGCAAGCTGCCTTCAGGCAGACCCTAACTGATCGTTTTAAGACCATATGTGAACCAGCAGATGGCTTAAACTTTACTCTGTGTTAGCAAACCCATGATAACCCAAATGCTGAGGCTAACAACAATTGCCAAAAGGTAATGCCAACCTAATGGTAATGACAAACATTACTTATGTGGGGCCAAGGGGTTCTTATGTCTATATTGTGTATACAAGGCAGCAGGTTATGTTTGGTCATTACTGAAAAGTCACTCTAACAAATGTAAGGATGTACATATGTATCTCTTCCTTTAGCCTTGCTTGTCTCATTGTTAAGTTTTATTAGCTACTTTGCTTACATGGCTCCTTTTCCTCTGCAGGAGGACCGAGGAAGCAGTGATTCTCAGAGTGTAGAGGAGCTTCAGATCACACCGGGGGGATGTAGGGGGTCCTGTGATCACAGCAGAGCCCCCAGCCCAGGCAGTGAAGGGTTCCTCGAGCTTGGTCTCCAAGAGCAGAATGAACCAGCTTGTCATCAGCGATTGCCATCTCATAGTCAAGGTTAGCATATGCTAGGGTGAACACACATGCTTCATTGAGACCAACTGTACATACTGTTAACCTTTACTACATTTCAAATGGTCTATTTCTGTGTGTTAATCTACATTTGTATTTAATAACATTGCATTGTGCACACAAATATATGAAATAGTATATACTTCATATTTGCTATTATTCTGATAGAACAAATCAATAATAAGCTTGAAGCAAGTAATTCCCTTTAGAAAAGTGCAGATTCTGAGGCACCTACATAGTGCATCCATCAATAAAGACAACACCAACCTTCTTTTTATATACAGCGAAGAAAATAAGTATTTGATACTCTGCCGATTTTACAAGTTTTCCCACCTACAAAGACTGGAGAAGTCTGTAATTTTTATTGTAGGTACACTTCAACAAATCCAGAAAATCACATCGTATGATTTTTAAATAAGTAATTTGCATTTTATTGCATGAAATACGTATTTGATCACCTACCAACCAGCAAGAACTGGCACTCCCAGACCTGTTAGTTTTTCTTTAAGAAGCCCTCCTATTCAGCACTAATGACCTGTATTAATATTTCACCTGTTTAAACTTGTTATCTGTTTAAAATACACTTGTCCACACCCTCAATCAATCACAATCCAACATGGTCAAGACCAAAGAGCTGTCTAACTGTACCATGGACTGAAAGAAGAAGATCATAAATACAAGCAGCTGAAATGAGCTTTGTTCATGAGGTGTCTGGGCTCTCCCTTAGAGTAGGGTGAAGAGTTCTGACATTTAGGAAAGACTTGGAGTGTAGCCGCTGCTCCTCCATGTCGAGAGGAGCCAGTTGAGGTGGATCGGGCACCTAGTGAGGATGCCTCCTGGCCACCTCTCAGTTGAGGTGTTCTAGGTATGTCCAGTTGGGAGGAGACCCTGTGGATTATATCTCTCAGCTGGCCTTGGAATCCTCCCATATGAGCTAGAAGAGGTGGCTAGGGAGAGTGACGTCTGACCCACTTTATTTGGGTTGTTACCCCTGCGACCCAGATACAGATAAGGGGAGGATGATGGATGGATGGATGGATGCAAAACTGACTTTAATCTAAAAACTTTGGAGCACTGAGTAACAATCCAGTTCTGTTTCTCCTTAGTTCAGACAAGACACTGTCTCTGGTTCAGGAGTGTTGATATTAAGAGAGAAACACAGTATTTCTGCTGTTTGAGGAGTAATTTACTCACATCTCACAATGAAATATTCTAATCATTTAAGAATTTAGATTTTTTTGTATTTATGAGCTAAAAGTCAAACTGATCAACATTAAAACAACAACAAAAAGGCTTGAGGCTGTCTAGGGCAGGTTTGAATGAATTGAAGACAAGTGACTTATTAGGTATGATAGCGTTAACCATAGCCCTACTAAAATGAATAAAATAGTCAGATTTGCCGTAGGAGTAAAAAAACAGATCTCCGCGAGCAAAAACATAACATCACTGATCCACACATTGTCAGTTCCTACAATGCTAGTACAATGAACATAACGTGAAAGTAGGAGTCTAGCATCCATTTTTACATGGTTCCATCTAATGCTATTCAGTTTTGTGACGATTATGCAGGTGGAATGTTAAATATTCATGGCATCCTGGTGTATCACTGTACACTGAGACCTTAGGCGGTCTGTCACCACAGTAAACACATCCCGCTGGATGATGGAGCGAGTTAGCCCGTTAGGATCGCTGGTGCTAAAAATAAAACATGCAGTAGGTCTAATTCAGAAAGACAATGCTGATTCACAAGCTTCCCAACTTGGATAATTTACTGCTCTTGGATTCAGGATTCAGGCTAATTAGATTATTCAGAGGAAGTTTGACCAAGATGATCAGTATGTCTGAACTTGTTTATAAAACAACATGTGAAGCATCTAAACTATACCACGATGATCATGAGGTCTTCCGAGAAATAAAAGGTCATGCTATTACTATTGTTCTAAACTCTCAAAGTGCATTGAAGGTTGGGATGTTATTGAGGGGCAACACAGGTTGTTATTACGTTCACCTCTTAGCACTGAGGTCTTGAGTTTGAGTCCACATCTGGATGGAGTTTCCCTGTCTCTGTGGGTTTCCTCTGAAAACATGGAGGTCAGGTGAATTGGGTGTTCTGTTCTGAAGTATGTGTGTGTGGCCAACACTGGATTAACACCCTGCTCTGGGTTTGGCTAAGACAGTGGAATGCCCTGCCCTGCAACCAGTGAAAGGTTAAGGGACTTACCGTGACCCTGATCAGGATTAAGCAGAAGATAATGGATGAATATTATTGAGTCACCTCAACCACCACCAGTGGTCAGCATTTACCTGGATGATGCCACGGCACCAGTCCACAACAACTCTCACCACATATTTGCTATTAGACAGAGAGGTGAGGAGAGACTAAGCTAAAAGATGGAGATTATGGGCCCCCCAGTGGCTCAGCAGGCTAACCTGACACTATGATCAGAGGATCACAAGTTCGAATCCTGGTCATGCTTTTTGCCATCAACAGCGGTATCAGCGGTAGTTTGAAAAGAGGCGGTGGCTGTATCACATGTATTGGAGAAGGCGTGTGCATGTCTTCACCCTCCTAGAGTCAGGGACAGTGCAAAGTGATGGGGAGAGCTCCCTAGTGGATGTCATGAGCTTCTACCACATTGGGAATGGGAGAAAATTGGCAAAAATTATAAGGAAAAAAATAAAGATATGGGAAATAGGACATCAGGGTGATACCTGTACTCTTTTTGAGCATTTTCACACCTGAAAGGGATTTGTTTTTTACTTTGTTAACATTTGGTCTGGTTAGTGTTGGTTTCACACTAGTTTAGCAAGCGCACTAAAGAACATCCTTCATGGTTTGCATTGTTTCTTCTGACATCTTTGGTTGCCCACTTCCATATGTATCAACCAATAACCCCCCTGTGTTTACAGTTTCTTCTTGAGAATGCAAGATTTAAACTGGTCCAAACTGTTTAAAAATTCCCGTTGCATCTTCTGAATGGAGTTTATTTAGCACATTCATATCCACGAATACTTCCTCCTGTACTGTGCACCGACATATTATTCATGGATCACTGCACAATTCTCAGGGTGAAATAACCAGCGTCATGTGCTGTGTCCATGACGATAACGGAGGGCTTTGATGTCTTCCTGCAGCATCAAGCAACCGATGGAGACAACTGGATGGGCACCGGCCTCCACTCCGACAGCCGACAGTTTTTAGAAAGGAACATCCATCTACCTGCACTGTAATCATACATGTCAGTCTTTTTCACAGAGACTGAGGTTTATTTAATCCACATTTCATCACCAGATCTTCATTCGTATTAAACTTATTCATGGCTGTTTGAGTAAACAAGCAAATAGGACACCATGCAGTGTATAGAAATTGACGTTGGCGAGTTGTCAGTTTTGCGGTAGATAACTCAACAAGTATTTGATTTTGTCAGATTTTTATTGCTAATAGTTTGGCATGTTGTTGGGCGAGTGCCCAGAATGCTCTCCAGGTCGCCATAAAAAGGAAAATTGTCCTTCTCATTTGATGATGCACCACTTTTTCTGATGGCATTGCCCACCTTTATATACCTCTGCTGCAGTTTCTTTACCTTCAATTGGCATTGCTCTGTCATATTCTCTCTTCCTCTAGGGATATGTTGCTTTTTCAAGCTGACTTTTCACATGTTCATCGACCACATTTCAAAGACACATTTGGTCTCCTGTAGTCTTCATGTGCTGCCTCGACTCATTTTAGTTTCTTTTTCTTCTTCTTTCTAACAACTGGCAACAGCCTGCATCAACTTCCTGTAATTGGTACGGAAGTCCAAACCTACCAAAAAAGTGTTTTTACACTGCAAGCAAAGCAAATTGTGGTTCCATTGATATGTACTGAGGCCACTGTTTTTGGCCAGGCCAAATTCTGGTCCTTTGGTCTGGGGCACCTTTCACAGCTGCTATTTTGGTTCAAAGGTCCAAAGGTACAAACAAGGTAGGTGTGAAAGCAGTCTTAGAAAGATCTTTTTGTGACTTCAGAGAATTGGGACCTTGTTTTTGCATATCATGAACAATTTATACAGTACATTGTCTCTAACACTGGACTGGGGCATTGGGATCCACAGTGAACACAGCCAGTGTCCCACCAACACCAAGCTTTCCTCTGAGGTTTCCCATCCAGGTACTAACCAGACACAGACCAACTTACCCTCATGATCTGCATGTTGTGTTGGACAGATACTATGGCTGCTGGCTCCCCTGATTGAAAACAAAGCTGTCATTATTTGCATTGTACTCACCTCCTACACATTCTAATGAGGTTGTAAAGCAAGTATTATTAATAATGATGAGGCATTTTATTTGTTTGCTTGTTTGTGTATCAAATAGCTATTTGTACACAGTGACCCGGCTGAGAAGTCATTCCCACTGAGATCTTGTTTGTAGCATATTAAGCAAAAAAAAGTAATTACACTCATGCATGAGCTGATATGTAAATCAGGGCTACATTTGCATATAAAAACGTGAATGGACTGAAATGAGTGATAAATAAGATTAATGTCTGTCATTTCCAGTGAGATGCGCTGACGGAGCCACTCGTGATTTAGAACAAAAGACATATAGATGTTTCCCCATTCAGCAGAAACATGGCCTGCTGATGGCTGTCAGTTAGTGTAGCACAGCTGGTGGGCCATTAGGCTTTACTTCAGTTCTGCTCACTATGTGTGGTGACTCACTGACTACATGTGGTGCCTCTGACTGCACTTACTGCTTAACTGATTGTTTTACTGGCTCTGTGTGGTGCGTCACTGACTGTGTCGATTGAATGTTTCACTGACTTCATGTTGTGTCACCAACTGTGTATGGTATCCCATGAAATAGAAATCACATTGAAATTACAGGTAGAAAGAAACAAAACCATAAGACTGTCACACATACAAGCAACATTTATATTGAATATATGTTTAATAAATAAAAACCAGAAAGGTCTCATTTATATCTCAGTAGTTATGCTAGTCAACAACGAGCTCAAATGGAGACACAAGCAAGACTCTAGCTTAAGTCTCATTTTTCTCAAGAGTAAAGTAAGAGTTTTCATACAAATCTCAACAAAGTCTCACATTGTGTAGATTTGGCAATAACATACTTATAGTCTCAGTATGAGCTCAACTGTTTCTCATCCAAGAACCTTCTTACTCTTGATCAGTTGAGTTTCATGATGCTTATCTTGTATTTGTTTTGTATTTTTCAATCCTTAAGAGACTCTCCATTAAGTCTCATGAGTCATCAAAGAGCAAAGTTTGAGCAATAACAAATGTTTGGTTTTCAGAGATAAATACAATAGTTCTACATTTGCATTAGGCTAAAAATAATTGTGTGACATTATGTCATTAAAGTAAAATATCAACATCATAAATTAGCTTACTGCAAACGTTTATTTTACCAGAATTATTCTACAATGCTTTTATTTTTACAGTAGTATATTAGTGATATAAAGTAGCATCAACTCAGCCATATAAAAATTAGTCACCTTGCATGTTTAAGATGGTAGTATCTTCAGGCTCCTGCAGATGTCACTGCACGAGGATAATCATATTAGCTGTGCGGTGTGCATTGGACTGCATTTGCATTTGGATGCTATATGTAAGGCTATAATGTGAAGGAAAAAATTTGCTGAATTTAGAGATGTATTGAAGTGTATGGTTGTATGGGTCTACCAGCAGTGGCACCTCTTCTCAACATGTCAATCTGCAGGAGCCTGAAGTTACTCCTACTTTAAACATGCAAGGTGACTATTTTTTTGTCTGGAGAACATATTCATTGAAGTACACTAATTGAATTTAACCCAGTCACTCCAGAGAATGCAGTTTCAATGCTCCCTTCTAACTGGCGCAATGGGCATGTTGAACTTGGATTCATGTGTGGTCCCATTTTATCCTCTATACTTGTCTACAGAGATTTTACAAACAGTGTGTATAAATAAACGCCTGTGTCAGTTGGTACATAGAGATGCTGAATTCACTAATTAGAATTCACTAATTAGTCTGCATACGTTTGGACATATGGTGTACTTATAGTGGTGTGTAGTCAGCAGAAAGCGGCTGAATACTATTAAATAATAATAGCAGCTTTGATCATGGCAACCATAATAGTATGTTTTGTTTGATGACTTTAGGAAGCAAATACAGGACTGTACTGACACTTCATGTACTGTTCAACAGGGCCAGACAACTGCTGTGATAGTAACTGGATTTTCTATGACAAAATCTGAAGTTATCTTCCATGCTAAGCATAGTTTAAAAGGCTAGGTTTTGGGGAGGGGTGCTTCATGTTGTAAGGACAGGGTGGACATATGTTTAGTCTGAGATTTCTGGATAATGGTTGTGTGTAGACTGCTGAAAATTGGTAGGCAAGTATTTGTACTAGTTCTGAGAATGTTGAGCTGGTTTATTGGAAAGTTTGATAAGTATATTTGATTATAGGAACAAATTTATTTTGATTAGCCAGAGCAGTACCACCTCACTATAGGGTACTTCTGCTCAAAGAGGCTATGTAGTTATAAACTGGTTAAGTATTCATTTTATTTAAAAATGATTGTAGCTAAGTTTGTGAGTTTCCTAACACAATGACTGTATGACGTTGATTGCAATTAATAGCTGCAGAAGGTCATTGCTGTTTAAGCATATTTTATCTAGCAAGTTTCACTGTGTGAAGTGCCTTGTTGACAGATTCTAAGACTGGGTGTGATGTCTATGCATCTGTGTATGTTGTCTCATGTGTTTTACTGTCTGTTAGATGTCTTGTGGACTGTTTCTCTGACTGTGTGTGGTGTCTCCATGGCAGATGGTGAGAGGTGCAGCAGTAGCAGCAGAGGGGATGGGAGGGCGTCTTCGCCTCTCTTTCATCTCCCAGCAGAGTTCTTCCACCCAGCCACAGCCGTTCCCCAGGGAAGCCCAGCGGCAGGGACAGCACGGGCAGCACGAATTGGTTCCAGGCTCACCTCACCAGCCTCCTGGGCCTCGCTTCGTTCTCCTGGGGCCAACAGCAGGACTGTGGGACAACAGGTATGATATACTCAAGGTGAAGTAGCTATTTCATAGATCAGTGTTCCTCAACCCAATCATTGGAGTCTACCAGATGGATGACATTTGTACAAGTCTACTGGGAGCTACACTCATAAAGTGAAAGTACCAAAAAGGTTCTTCGGAGTGATGTCATAGAATGAGGATATCCATAAAAGGACTGCAGGGACATATTTAAAGTCTTTTTTATGCAACAGTATCATCAGTGAGCTATAAGCCATGCTAATCAACAGTAAAACAAAAAGCCTGAAATGTCACTTTACATTTAAAGCACATAAAATCTGACAGTTTACCTTTTTAATTCAATTCTGAATAACAGTGAACTTCATCCATCTTCTTAGCTGCTTAATTCTAGTGAGGGTCACAGTGAGACCTCCTACCCCTTCATTGGGTGCAGGGCAGGGCATTACACTTATTTAACTGTAGCCAGGATAGGGTGCCAATCCATCACTGGGCACACACACCAGGACAATTTAGATTAACCAATTCCCCTGACTTCCAAGTTTTTGGACTGTGGGACTAAACCAGAGACTCCGGAGGAAACCCAGGAAGATACGAGGAGAACATGGAAACTTCATCCAGATGGGGACTTGGAACCAAGACCTCAATGCTGAGAGGTGAACGTGCTAATCACCATGGCACTGTGGAATTTTTTGATGCGACATTGTACATCAGCCAAATGCAGATAAGATTAGCTGGCTCCTGCTATAGAAATACCACTTTGGGTTCTTGAAAGAACTTTCTAAATTATGTAAAAGATCCAGTTTTGCAAATGTAAACCTTTGTAGTTCAGAGCTTTACACAATATAAAACAGATCGTCAAATCTGATCTTCAGGCCAGTGTCCTGCACAGTTTGATGATTTCCCAGTTCAATCCGTCTATTAATTGCCTCTTTTAGTAAGTGTGTCTAAGCAGGGAAGTGAAACTGTGTTGGACACTGGTCCTCCAGGACAAGATTTCTATAGATCTCCATTCTATACCAATTAAAAGTTTTCTAAAAACCATACATCCAAACCCAGAACCTTTTAAGAACCTTAGTTTTTAAGAGTGTGGGTAAGCACAAGAACCGTGTAGTGAGTCTTAAGGATTGGGTTGAAAAACACTATCTAAGACCACATAGATTTTACAAGTCTGAAAGGGCATTCACCAGTGAAACTGAACAGTTTGACTGCTAACAAAATTGATTGCTCCACTTCATCTCCAAGCCGAATATTGACATTCATTTTTTTTCCTCTCATGTGCTTTAGTGGGTTGTCAGAGTCACTTGGACCGCTTGTAAAATTTGAGGTTGAGGTTTAAATGAATTATGGTTCAGATTTAAAATGAGAGAATGCATTTACTGTCAGTCCTGCTATGTTCATAATTTATGTTCATATGTGCAATCATTTTGTGACTTCTGTTAACTCTCTGGTGTCTGCCGCCTTTCAGCCTCCGTCCCATAGCGAGTCCTCCCTAGCTATGGGCAGTTCTGAAGGCAGCCTGCAAACTGCTCTGGAAGAAGGCCTAAGCTTCAGCGTATCTCGTCCACGAGACCTGACTCTACCCTTGCCTCTGGTTTGCCCTCTTCCAAACAGTACCCTCCCTTCCCCAGGCCTCAGCCAGAGACTGCAACCTGCCCAAACTGGCTTCAATCTCCAGGCCACCAGGGGGCACCAGAGAAGCCAGAGCAGCTGTGGTGGCAGCACTAGCCCCAGCTGCAACAGGCAGGACTCCATAGACCCATCGGATGAGGATACGGGCATAGGGATTGGGGGAGGATCGAGTCAGGCATTTAACAGTGAACATTTGTCGGAAACTCTCAGTAGCCTATCACTTACCTCCCTCCTCACACCCGGCTCACTGGCACCTCCACTGGTCAAAAAGTGCAATAGCACTGGGAGCTTAGAACAAGGCAACTTTTCGGTGCGGAATAAAGATGGACGGCAGTTTTATGGCACAGAACAACATCAGTATCTCTCTAACCCTTGGACGGAAGAGAGAGCTGGAGAGGGTGGGGACAAAGGGGTGACGGGGTTGGGCTTGAAAAGCTCCAGCCAAACAATGGACGCTGCCTCTCGTAAGAACAGATGAAACGTTCTTCTTGTTTTCTTTGTCGTCTCACTTGTGCTCCTCTCCAGAGCGAGAGAGGTGCCCGATCTGTTCTGTGAACTCCCCTCTCTCTCAGTCTTTCATTTGTAACACATCTGTGTTTTGTGTAGCCTTGACAAACAGGTTAAGCTCATGAGAACGGGAGGACAGGAAGCCAACACAGAGTTGGAATTCTTCATTAGAGGCAGTGTCACCTGGCTGGAGGTGTATGCTAACATCACAACTGGACTATAAGAACCAGTAGAGGTTGGTTGTAAGGGAACACCAAAAATACCAATTTTTAGAACGCAGTGCAAATGAACCAAACTGGTTTGGGAATCAGTAGGTGAATGAAATGTGGATGTTAGAGAGTTGTTTTCAAGGTTGTTGGGGCTTTTTTCCATGAAATTCAGCCTGCCTTGATCTTCTACATGCAAAAAGGTGACATTTCAGGAAAGGAGCTGTGGGGTGACTCTTTTGATGTGGGACTTTTGATGTAAGATGACTGAGGTTTCATACAGAGATAACGTAGCAATGATCAAGCTTTTGACTTAGCAACCTCCCTTAGTAAATCAGAGACCAATGGTGATAGGTTCTTTTATAATTGTGACCCTAAATATTAGATTAGTGTGCAGGTGTTTGTAAACTCAGAAGTTAGATATTCTTCAACTTAAAAAAATGGAGGGCTAATTTAAACCAGTAATTCATTAGCTAGATATTTTTTTCTCTTTTCAGGACATTTACCATGAGTAACAAACCACAGGGGTGTTTGATTTTCCATTGATGGACATGAAGATATATTTTGAAAGGTGTAGATTCCAAATAAATGTAGTAAAAAAGAAAATGGATGTTGAAAGCAGCAGAATCAAAGATGTTTTGCGACTCTGTGGTACTCCACCATTGGAGAGAAAATGGCTTTCCGTTTTGGGAGAAGTCTTGCATGAGAGCGGATGTCGGAACAATGGTGTTCAACCATAAAGATGTCAAAAATTAAGAACTGTATTCCTTTATTTTTACAAGAGAAGTCGTAGAAATCTAATTTTACAGATGTTTCGTGTTGCAGCTCTATTCGTTTCTCATAATCATTTGCAGTTAAACATGCAATGCAAAATTGCCTGAAATATGCTCTGAGAGGAAACAGGTGTGTACCTAAGTACATAAACACTTCGTACAGTTGTTTTGGTTAAGAATGTGAACACTGGAACATTTTGGAATTATTCAGGGGCCCGAACAAATGTTTTTCAGGAATTGATTATGATATGCTTTGAATTCAGATCGCATGTGATTTTTTTATTTATTTTTCTTACATAGCTGATTCTTGTATTAAGATGTAGCCTAACTGCTCTGAGAATATTATTTTGCATGATGTTATTACATTTTGCTCCATTTCTTTTCTTCAATTTGAGTCTATTGTCATGATGCTCAAGGAATCGTCATTACATCACTGCAAACATTCTTGACTTTAGGACAAAATTTAGCTGTCAAATAAATAGGATTGACTCAATATTTTGATTCAACGTGTTTAATGATGTTTCATTAAATGTTCTAAAGGTTCTTTTTCATGTCTTAAAAAAAGCACGAGTGCAGCCAGCTGTGTGTAATCTTCGCTGACCTCAACTCAGTGGTTCACTTCAGTGGTTGTCAGACACAGGATGTAATGGTCCTCCAGGGATTTTTCGAGAATGGCCAGCCTTCTGTGCAGTTTCAGCAAATGCCCTCTTAGAAAGACTCAGAGCAGTCAAAGTACCAAACTTTGATGATTAAGTTTAGTAACGGGGGAGAGAGTTTAGTAGAAACTGGCAGAGTGTGAGATAACGGCCTGTGAATTACAATGCCCTAAGAGTAGGTTACTTGAGGTTCTCACATTAGTGCTGAAAGATTAAACGTCAATTCTTAAGTGCTTAAATGCAGTTTCGAGATTTTGAATTTCAGCAGAAGCCAATAGAGGTTCTGCTTTGTTACATCTGGCATGGTTTGTGAATGGATTCAATTTGCTTTACTCAATAAGTACAGTCAGATTTGATACAAAGTTTTTCAAATGAGCCAATTTTCTTTCCTGTGGGTAATACAATGATGCAGTGTAGCTAGCAGAATGTTGCAACAATAGTGTTGTCGCATTGATTACAACAACCATGACTTGAGTCATCATTTACTGAGCATAGAAAGTATAAAAGAACCATACACAATTGCAGCATGCAATGTAAGTCACACTTTAAGACTTTACAATAGACATTTTCATAACTCTTATATATAACTAATTTATAAAACCCCTATCCTGCATACATAAAAATAATGCGTGGCCACAAATTAATAAAACATGGAGAAAGATATTTAAGGTATGATCACAACTTACTAAGGCATGAGAATGAGATAGTTAAGGCATGATAATGACTTCCTAAGGCATGGGAATGAGATAGTTAAGGCATGATCACAACTTCCTAAGGCATGGGAATGAGATAGTTAAGGCATGGTCATTACTTACTATGGTGTGAGAACAAAATAGTTAAGGTGTGGCCACAACTTACTAAAGTAAGAGAACAAGATATTTAAGGCATGGCCATGGCTTACTAAGGTGTGGGAACAAAATTAAGTAAGTCATGGCTACGCTTTATCACATTTCTCATACTGGAGTTTAACAGGTAAATATTTGATGTTTTATTCAGTTGCTTCTGCTTCTGCAGGTCTCGTTTCTATTCTGTTGCTTATTTATTCTAATAGAACATGGTGAACTAATGTAAGCTCTGTCTCTGTTGGGTGCTCACGCTATAAAGCTCTGTGCAGGTGTACCTTGCTAATGACACCTGTGACCAATCTGCAAAAGCGGCACCTGTGGATCCTCACCGTCTGGCCTGGTCCATTCAACCTGAGCCTGTGCCCACCACCGCTGAGCTCTTCACTGACAGCCAAGCCCTATCAGTTCTGACAGAGCTGAATCAAAAGACACACGTCGAGTCCACGCGTCACGAGGGACAAAACAAAACACCACATTAGCCAGGGAGACTAGTGAGCTGCTTTTGATAGCATTAGCACGACCGCAGTTAGCCTGGCCAGCAGGTGCTCTCCAGCTGGTAAGAGTGCTGTCCGGTCTTGGTGTGACAGTGGACATCTGTCCAATACTAAGAAGCTTTGAAGTGCTTGCTGGGGGAACATCATGGTTTACTCTTCACCCCTGGATATGTATTGCTACAAATGAGATGCCTCTCATCATTACAGAACATCAATGTGGAGTAAACATGTAGGTCATGATCACTGCTGGATTCTCCTAACTTTTTATAGTCGTGCGTCCATACTGTGAGTGCATTAACATGCATTTAATATTCCAACCATAACACCTGATTACTCACATGGTCATGTAAATACTTGTAACATAGACCAGAATAAGGTCCATAAATCCAAATAATAAAGCTAGATTTTAGCTCAGCAATCATATTTCTTAGGGCGTTTTTCACACCGACACTATTTGGTTTGGTTAAAACAAACTGGTTCGTTTGCCCCTTTGGTGCGGTTCATTTCGTCCGGTGTGAAACAGTAATCAAACTCGGGTGCGGATCAAATGAACCGTACCGAGACCAGCAAGAGGAGGTGGTCTCGGTCCGGTCCATAAAAGAACTTGGGTGCGGTTCACTTACGGTGAGAACATGATCCGACCTCGATCAGACCCGACTATGGTGTAACTCCAGAAGTTTGAGCTAAATGTCTCCGGCTAGCGCTAAAACTGTACTGTTGTTGCTCCTGTCGCGTGTCACTAACCAACCGCATAGACTGTGTGGCGCGGCGCTGTCTCACATCAGGGCTCTCAATACAGTTAAACAGTGGAATGGAGCCGTGACTCGGGACAGGTGAGTGATGCGAGGCAGTAGATGAACACCACACAGAAACAGCAACAGGACAGTGACAGTTTTAGCTCTTACTGCTGCTGCTGTAGTGTTTTCTTTCCTGCTCCCACGCCAGACAGCTCTGACCAATCAGAGGAGACAAAGTGTTCACGTGGTTTGTTGGCACGCAGTTTGGTGCATTTAGGTTTGTGCCTGTGTGAAAACAAACCAAATAGAGGGGGAAACGCTCAAGTTAAACAAACTTGCTCTGATTCCGACCAGAGAAACGAACTACCGGTGTGAAAACGCCCTTAGTGAATGTATACACTTACTCTGATCTCTTTGTTTTCTCAGTCTGTGCATGTGGGAAAACAGATTGCGGTGTTGGAAATATGCAAGTAGTGTTTAACGCAGCACCCGCAAGAACAAAATCATTAAAAAGTTTGAATATGAAAACATTATTGTGTCAAAAGTCTGAAAGTGTCAAAAGTGACATCAAGTCTCTTTTTTGTTTTAACTCAACTCAACTCAACTCAGCTTTATTTATAAAGCACTTTAAAACAGCACCAGCTGACACAAAGTGCTGTACAACAGATATATTACAATAAGACAATTAAAACAGTTGAGACAAAAAAGTACTAAAACGAAAAAGAATATTTTATATAAAAATATAAAAAACAAGTAGAACTACCAAATAATAAATAAATAAAAACAGAAGGTACAGTCTTAGGTTACATTAAAAGCCAGTGAATAAAAATGGGTTTTAAGATTAGTTTTAAAAACTGTCAAAGAAGACGCCTGTCTAATATGCACATGTTTTAATGTTGATCATGGCTTATAGCTCATTAGTTAATTGGCCAATCAAGTACAGTAATATCATGGACAGTAGTAGTAAGGAAATCAGCATCTTCATAAAGCTTGTCAGCAGTCTGAAATCACCTCGTAGATGACTGTGTTGACTTTGGATTTGATAAAACACAACGACAAAACACCTCAATCACAGACTGCAGAAACATTGGATATAAGACTGTATTTAGGTTACATAGTTTGGGAGATTATTCTGATTATGCAAGCAGTCATGTAAACAGCATAGACCAGAGTAAGGTCTAGAAATCCAGTTAAAATGCAATTAATTTTAGCTCTGTAATCAGATTTTTTAGTAAAAGCATCCTCTGATCTCTATAGGATTTCACAGTCTGCGCATGCGTGAAAACAGACTACTTTGCCAGAAATACACGACATTTAACACAGCACCCATGAGACGAGAACAAAACACTTTTGGAGCAACACTGATGATATATGTTCATATTTTCAGGTGAAGTGGCTCCATGTTTTTATGTGACGTTATTCTGTGAGTTTATTTGCTGGTTGTAAAGCAAAACTCTGATTACTACCTGACACATGTAGACATAACGTTTCTCCATTATTATTTATCAAGCTCATGTAAACATGTTAATGGGATTGCTGACAAAAATCAGATTTTTCAGAGGGATCATTTGTGCCATTGTGAATGGATTTGCATTCAAATGCTTTGTAGTCAGAAATGTAGCTAGCTGAGCAACTAGCCATGTGCAAGTAATGATATGCAATTATATGTTATTTAACCACAAAGCTTTATGTGTAATGAATTTACAGAAATCCCTGATGTAGGTGCAGTTCTCACTATCAGCCAATTTTGTTTATCATGTGTTTTGTTGTATTTGCAATAACTGGCCACAGGATAACACACATGAAGAGCCTGCCATGCAACTATAGCATCAAAACCAATGGATAAAGTTAGAGTAAAACAATGAATCAAACACAACAGATTTAAAATAAAGAAACTTTTAATGACCCCAATAATAAATCATTGGTCAGAAAATTCATAAAAAATGTTCTTCTGAGAGCTGAGTCACCTTTTGTTCATCATTGTTCATTGCTGCAGTAAACTGTTGAAATGGAAACAAAGAAGTTTTATAGCCTTGTTGTACACAACAATAAAAATAATGAAAGATTAAAATGCTAGAATACATTTTTTAATATCTTCTGGCTTGTTTTAAACTTAAAAGATTTGGGGTTATCTGTCACACTAGAGACAGCTGATCATAACCCTGTAAACAAGCTCCTAAAAAGAATCTGAAGTGATAGATATCTACAGGTAGAGCTATGCTATCCAGTGTTGTAAGTAATATAAATTAATTGCTTTAATAAAATCTTAATATTTAGTCTTTTTGGCCATTTTGGCACAGGAATGTAGAATATAATTCCTTATAAATACTTGCTCACTATAGTGACCACCATTTATGAAAGGTTAAGAATGATGGGGGCAGCTGTGGTTAGAGAACTAGCAAGAAAAATCTGCATGGAAGTGCCCTTAAATAATTCCTAACTACTCCCTGGGCGCTACAGGAATGTTCTGGGAATGTGTATGCTCACTGCCTCTTAGTGAGTGTATGCTGTGCTCTTCTCTTATACGGCCCCTCAACTTTGGAATAACAACCCAGACTCAACCACAGTCTCAAGCTTTAAGACTAGGCTGAAAACTGTTTAGTTTAACTTTTGGTAATTAATACTTTACATTATAGAAAGGTTGCAGATCCAGGGTTGCACTGACATAAGGATTTATAGTAAACTGAGATGCTGGTTCTGTCATACCACTGCTCACACAATCACTCAGGTTTGCTGAAGGTGAGCAGAGGAATGCCAGTGTCTCCTTGAGCTCCCATGCCTGTTTACTTTCTGGCTCTCTCCTTTTAGGTAGGCTGTTGTAGATAGTTCTACCGGAGTCATTAGCCACAATTTGATAAGTCTCATAGTCCTTGTTCTTTATAAACCTAAACAGAACTAATTCCATGATTCTTTTTTCCGAGGGAATGATTCCCCACCGATCTGACCCAACACTGATGGAAGATTGTGACCTGCTCCAGATGCCCTACTGTCAAGAATCAAGTTTATATGGACTTTACTGGCTGCATCTTTATCAGCATCATTCTGTTTTTCACTGCTGTCACCATATCAGTACCTGAACATGACAACAGCATCACATGATTATGTGATTTATCAAGAACGTATAATTAGTAGAGAAGAGGAGGAAGGGTCCCCCATGTGAGTCTGGTTCCTCCCAAGGTTTCTTTGTCCAGCTCTGAGGGAGTTTTACCACTGTTGCCGTTGGCTTGCTCACCGGGGATTTGGTGTTTGTTATTACTAACCCTGTAAAGCTGCTTTGTGACATCAGTTGTAAAAAAAAAAGCTTTATAAATAAATGTGACTTGACTTGACTAGTGTGTTTATTCACTACAGATCTTGAATGCAGAGGAATTTCCCAAAAAGGATCAATAAAAAGATACATTTACATTATATGGATGATGGGGAGACCCATGCAGAACCCTGACAAGCACCACCTGTTGGCCTCTGTAGGAGTGTGTGTTAATATTGGAATGAAATGGAGAATCACTGTTAGGTGATGTTTCACTTGGTGCTGACTGATGTCAGGTTCTTCACTCTCTCTTATTCAGTCCGTCTCCTCCAATTTGTTCTGACACGAGGCAGTAATGGCCGAGCCACTGAGCTTAGATAGACAGTCGACTCTGTCACAACCACTCAATCTAGGCTTCATTTATTCACATTCATCTGTGCTAGCGGTACGGCCCAGACCATTGCATCACGCCCAGCAATTAATTTAGCCACTCAATCGCGCATTCCGGCACCGCTGGCAGGAAAAACTCAGCGTCGCCACACGGAGGCGGAAATGACAAGAAGCCCAGGATTTAATGGGCTCCATGCGGTTTATAAAACGCAACAGACAAGGAGAGTCACTGTAAGCACATGCAGTGTGACGCGTAGAATAAATTGAGCTACCGTGGGAGCTTTGTAATTGCGCAGCGCGGGAGACCCAGCAGTGATTCTGACTATGTTTGACTGGAATAATGAAACAAAAAAAAATAGATAAGAACTTTCAATTTAATTTGAATTCCAATTTAGAGCTATAATTACAATGCGGGCCGCAGTGTGCAGATAGTCAGTTAATTAGAGGCACCAGTTGTTGCACGCTTCTACCATCACCCACTTTTGTGTAAAGTGTCAGCCCACGGTAATAATTCCTCAGCTAAAAAATACATTATCATTGTTGTTGCTTGTAATATCTTTACTTAAAACACTGTTGTATTGATGAAGCAGAGCCAGTCGGCATCCGTGACTGAACAATAAAGTAATGAGACAGTCCTTCACACACATAGAGAGAGAGAGAGAGAGAGCGAGAGAAAGGGAGAAAGGGAGAGAGGGAGATCGAAGGATGAACACTGATACATATTCATGCTGGTCTGGTGCCCTACACCAGCCAAAGTTCACATTTTGCATTTCAGAATCATAAGTGGAAAAATGGAGCTTGTCTGGGATGCAAACGAGTGTGTTTCTCTTCCCTCAGGGTCATATGTGTGTGTGTGTGTGTTTGCACATACGTGTGTGAGAGTGAGTTTGTTTCACATACATTGTCAGGACAGTAGTGTCTGTTGATAGCTGCAGCAGCAGAATAGAAGTTAGATTGTAGGCTAGAGTGTGAAGTCTATCCTAAACTTTACACTGAGATTAGTTGTACGAAACACAAAACAATTGCACAGCTACAGTGGTTCCATCTTCCAGGACAGCTGCTAGGCTGTTGGTACATGATGAATAAAATGTAACTGTTCTGTGGTTGCTATGATGTTGCTAGGTGGTTGACAATGTTATCACATGTGGGTGCTATGGTATTGATAAGTGATTGCTATGATGCT